>CABHPH010162055.1:15351-40876 GCA_902168325.1 Peromyscus nudipes | reverse complement strand
GGGCTTCCTCTATGGTCATATCTCACAACCATCACTGTAGCTTACATACGTTATCTACATACGTAGAATATTCTACATACGTAGAATCAATTTTTGGTGTCTTTGTCTCTGATCCTCTGACTTCTGTACATTTCTACCCTCCACACAAAATCCTCACTCATTCCATTGCCCTTTCCTACAATCTTGTGCTCCACTTGGGGCCTTACCCCCCTTAGCTGTTCCTCCAGGAAGTTCCTAAGCCTCCCACAAGAATAAGATTTTGTGTCTAAGGTACATTTTACTGTTTAAAAAATTTTTTAAACATGTATGTAGTGCAAGCACCCTCAATCCCAACCTTTCTACCAACCCCATCCACCCTGCTCCGTCCCCACAAATCTCTCGTACTCATATCCATTTGTGTTATTTTGTGACCCACCGAGATAAACCAGGGCCATCTGTGAGACTGTGGTTTTGGAGCTGGATGTTGGAGCCTGGTGGGCTCAGCAGAGGAAACACAACTAAAGACACAGTCTATCAATAGCCAATAGTTCAGATTTAAAGGGGAGGCTCTCCCTGTTTCATGATTGATGGTTGACAGAGCTGGTCTTGTGGGGGTCCAGCACGGGTAACCATAGTCTCTGCGAGTTAATGATTGCAGTGGTTGTGTGGATAGAGAACGGCATCTCACAGCCTTTTATGCTTATCTTTCAGTTCAGACGTGCTTCCTGCCTTCCTTGTCTTTAATGCTCACTGAACCTTAGAAAGGGTGGTAGAAGCCATCTGTCCAGGACTGGGTCTACATCCCTCTCTTAATTTTCTGCCTTTCGGGCAGCTGTGAGTCTCTGCATTCACCACTGTTCCCAGAAGGAACGGCTACTCTGATTATGAGAAACCTGGGGGCCACTTTTGATGATGGGCATAGGCATCAGTTTAGAAGGTGGTTGGTTTTAGCGGTCCATCTATGTTGCTTAATCTGTAGAGAAAATAGCCATCTTGGTGATTTGCAGAGACTGCTTCTCTCCCACCTGTATCTCTACTACAGATCAGCCTAATACTCCGTGTGGCTTGGGAATGCATGACCCACAGCAGGCCAGCTAAGGGTATTCTTCTAGGAGCAAGGGAAGCCAGCCCTTCCCACACAGATAGATGACCTGTGAATAGTACCACTCTGAGGTCATGGGGAAGCTTTGCGTGACAGTACCCTGTCAGTGTACAGGCTCAAATGGAGAAGAGACAGCTGCTGGCTGCCTTCCATCACCCCAGGACAGCTACACCCCTCTCCTCCCTGACAGCCAGTTCCTGGAGCCAAGAAATTCTCTCCCCCACCCCATCCCTTGCTGAAACTGGTTTGAGCACTCTGTCATCCTTAGGCCTCCGAGCCAAGCAGGGGCCCCTGCCTTTCCATGCAGCGGACATGTGTGTTAACTGAAGACCTTCATCTGCAGGGTGAGACTCACAGCGAAATCAACCGGGGTGGAGGGGGGCATTTATTTTACAATGGGGAGTCCTACATGACCACCCGTCAGGAGGGACACACATTCCTGTGAAGCATTTCCTACCGTACTGAACAAATTGATTTTAATGCACGGATGGCTGCCATTTGAGACGCCACTCACTTATGAGGGGACATGACTGCCTAGTGACATCAGGCTACACGAGAAAGCTGTTGAAATGCATCGGGTTTCAGAGACATAATGCAGCAGGTGTCAGCTAAGGATGGCATCTCTGCGGCTACCCGGTCTCCACTTCCATTCCAGCCCTGCAGGCGACTAGCAGTGTGCCTGGGCATGTTATGTGCCTTCTGTTCTTCGGTGTCTTTGTGGGTGAGATGAGGATGATGCTAAACATGGAAAGGGTGTTCCGGGATGGGTGGCGAGGACCAAGTAGGAGAGCTGATGTAAAGTACACAAGACCATGCCACGCGTTTTGGAAAGCCTAAATAAGTACAAGCTGTGACTCGCCTCCCACTTTTGCTGAGTGTTTCATAGAAAGAGGCAGGCAGAAAATATTTGCCATGTCACCAAAAATATCAGAGGGAAGAGGGAAAACACGATGATGGGTCTGAATCGAGCTGATAGGAGTAGCTCGCCATCTGAATACCCCAGCAGGCCTTCCTTATAATAGCTACGCTGTATCCCACACCATATGTCCTCTCCTCCTGCCAAATACTTAGTGGCTTTCCTCTGAGGTAGTTCCTTCCCTGGCTCTCATCTCCCAAGGCTCAGCGGAGCTGAGTCCTTAGCTGAATCTAAGAATGGGATGGTCACACCCATGATTCAGGCACGGTCACCAGAGCTCGACCTGGGCTGAAGCCTCTGACTTCAAGCTACTTTTCTTAGTGAGGTTTGAAAGGCCTTAAGGGGACACTGACAATGTTTGTTAGGGGCTAAGAAGTTTATTAGAAGAAGGTGTTAACGACATAGCAGACAGACAGATAGACAACAGCATGTTGGGGGCACTGAGGAGATTCGGGCCCCAGCGCCATCAGGGGACAGCACAGTGGCAGTTTTGAAGAGGAAACCAGGTCCATGTGGCAGAGTTGGGGGCAGGGGTCCCTTCTGAGGAATAGGCTGGGGGTTTAAAGCCAGGCTTCCTGAATCCCCCAGCAGGAGGTAAAATAGAGAGTGGGGAGAAGGATATGTGGCCAGCGACAACCCTATACCCTCTTTGATGTAAACTTACTTCCCCAGGTTAGAGATGTGGGCAGATGGACGTCTGTTAGCTTCTCAGAGGGCGCACTCACTAGGGGACTGCCAGTATCTCGGGGATGGGCTTCTGCAAGGCTTGCGGTGGAAGCCGCAGTCGGCTCTGGATTCTAACAGGGCTGTGTTTTCCCTTTAGTTTCTGCTGCTATAAAATACCCTGACAAAAGTAATTTAGAGGAGAAAGCACTTAGTTTTGCTCACAACTCCAGGCGACAATCCATCATACTAGGAAGCCAGTGAGGCAGGAACTTGAAACAGCTGGTCACATGACATTCATAGTCAGGAGCAGAGGGGGATGAGTTAATGCATGCAAGCTGGTATTCATTTTCTCCCCTCGCATACAGTCCAGGACTTGAACTCAGGGAGGCTGAGTCTTCTCATATCAATGAACATGATCAAGAAAATTGTCCATGGACGCGTCCAGAGGCCTACCTGATCCAGACAACTCCTCATGTTAGCACTAACCATCACAGATTGTGAAGCTGGAGGGGTCACCCTGCTGCAAGCTGGGGAGATCCTAATTGAGTTCAACTGAGAAAAAAAGCAAAAGACAATACGGGATATGGATGTAGCTCCATTGGAAGAGTGCTTACCCAGTACATAGGAAGCTCTGGGTTCAATTCCTAGCACCATGTGAACTGGGTGTGGTTGACGCCAGTCTGAAATCCTAGCACTAGGAAGGGAGAGACAAGAAGAGCAGGAGTTCAAAATATCCCTGGCTACATTGTGAGTTTGAGGCCATCCTGGGCTACAGGAGACCATGTCTCAAAAAGGGGGGGGCATTGTAATGGACTTTGAATACCGCATCCCACCTCAGACAGTAAAGCCCATCTCTTTTTTATCTTGGTGGATGGACCTATCTGAAATGGTTTATCCACCCTTTCGACTGTGGGTCGAATGAAAGATGTGAGTGGGAATCCTCACTCCATTTCTTGGTTTAGGACTGTGGTCCTTCAGACACAACAGCCATTACCACCTTAATCAGAGCAGCCTTGACTGTCTGCAAGAAATCTTCAACAAGGGGGCCTGTTGACCGGTCCCTCAAAGACAGAGAGGTTGGAAAAGGTCATCAGACCCTCACCGGAGGCTCCAGCCACTCTTTCCTGCTCCACCTCCCTGGCAGCTGTATGACATTCTGCCCCAACTGAACATGGTCCTCAGCATATTGGGAGGAGTACACAGAGTAAAGGTGAACTGAAAGGGTCTATCTGTGCAGCTATGGGGAAGTTGGACCCCTGCTGGGATGAGATTTCATGATGATACAGCTGTTGGGGGGTGTCATACAACACCCCTACAAATCTCTCATTTTTTCAAACCAATAAAGTCATTAGTTTACCTAGTTGGGGGAATATATGTTCACAAATGTCTGCATCACTGGTGTGTGTGTGAAAGACAGAGAGAGAGAGAGAGAGAGAGAGAGAGAGAGAGAGAGAGACCAACAGACAGAGACAGGGAGACAGAAAGAGACATTAGAGAGATTGTCTCTTCTCTTCACCTGGTTGTTTGGTTGAATCTAGGAACCCAATTAATACAAGAGCTAGGGAAGAGGAGAAAAAGCATTAAACCCACATTAATTTTACACATCCATGGGGGTTTTCATCAGTGTATGATGTCCAAAGCAGGGCGCCTCTACACACTTCAGACAAAGAGTTTTATGTTTGAGAAAGAAAGACAAGACAGATGGGTCTCTGACCGGGGGGAGTCAACTCCATGCTGTCGCTAGGAGATATATGGGGCCGTCAGGCTTGGGGGAGATAAGGGCTACCTCAGGGTATTTACACAGGTTCAGGGCAGCCCCAGTCAATGGCCTGTGGTGATCAAGCCTGGGTCTCAGCCTCGGTGTTTGAAAGGATCTTTATGGCCTGTTGCTCCTGGGAGAGGCAAGCTGAATGGCCCTTCTTGTGGCTACAGTTCCTCTGGCAGTTTCAGCTTGAAACAGCCCCGGAGCCAACGTGGCATATTTTGAGATGGGTTTGTCTTTAAATCTTTTGCTTTCCCATGTAAATATCTCTTTCTTTCCTGGATACTTTGCATGGAATTTTACAAATTGCTACTTTCAGAATTATAGGGAAACTTATATGAATCAATAAGCCAAAAAAAAAGCATCATAAATATGGAAACAGGGAACAGTGAGCCAGCTAAGAGAGTAAAGGCGCTTTACTCTCACCAAGCTCAAGGACCTGAATTTAATCCCTGAGATCTACACGGTAGAAGGAGAGAACTGACTCCCCAAAGTGCACATATGCACAGCACACAGATACGTAAATAAATAATTGTAATTTTAAAACTCAGATTTAAATAGATATGTGGTGGTAATGGCCCCCAGGCAGGACAGGCCTAGGAGAGAAAAAGACTTTCCAACAAACATTAAGGAAATGTAGGTCGGCATGCCCCCCACCCTCCCTCCTCAAGAGTTCAGTGGTCTTCTGTGGCTATTCTGTTTTTAAATTGTCTTTATTTTAATTTTTTTCCGTGCAAGTATATCTGGTACGTTGAGCACATTATCCCACACCCACTACGCTTTCTCACCTCACTGGATTAGTCCCTTTAGGCCCCATAGCTCCACTTCACTTTCATGTTGTAATATATACACATGACTTTTAGGTATCTATGTAAAATCCAGGAACTGCACATGAGGGAGAATAGACCAGTCTTCTGGCCTGGCTTAACTTGCTTAATACAACTATCTCCCGTTTACCCCGTATGTGAATGCTGGCTTGCAGTGGTTATCTGCGTGCATACAAGTGGGTGTGAATGTGGGTATAGGCTATTGGATTAGAACAGAGACCAGGATGGGGAGAAAAATGGGGGTTGAGGAAGTGGAGGTAGAAGGATACAAGAGAATATGGGGGGCAGGGAGAAGAGCTGGGGAGGAGGATAAACAAAAAAAAATTTTGTTTGAAAAATCCATCATGAAACCTAATGTTTTATCTACTAATTAAAAACTAAGTTTAAAAAAATACTATTTCTAAGATGCACCACTTTCCTGCAATTAACATAACCATTTTTCTTTTTGGAAAATAATTCACATGTATATATGTAAGTATATGCATAGATAGATAGATAGATAGATAGATAGATAGATAGATAGATAGGTGGGTGGGTGTGGATGGATGGATAGATAGATAGATAGATAGATAGATAGATAGATAGATAGATAGCTAGCTCACATTTTCTATATCCATTCCTTTGTTGATGGACATGTAGGGTGTTCCCATGTCTTAGCTATTGTGAACAGTGCAGCACAAAATCTTGATATGCGAGTGTCTGTATGATACATCGGTGTGAAATCCTGTGGGTAAGTATTTGGACAGAGTGGTACAGCTGGGTCATATAGAAGGCCTATAGCTTGAGTCCTAAGAAAGAAAGCAAGGAAAGACCATAGAGCCACTAGATCTGACAACTAGCTCCCCAGTTGCTCAGCCTGGCAATGTCACTCAACTGAAACCTACCAATACAGCATTTAAATCTTCATTTGCTCATTTGAAAGCAAGTCAAAGCTTGCTGTGATGTCAGACACCAACATCTCGGCATTTGGGAAGGAGTGGAAGGAAGACTGAGTGTTCAGCCTGGGTTACCTTGTGAGTTTCCAGGCCAGCCCGAACTATATAGCAAGGGCACTGTCTCAGAAAACAAAAAAACGAAAACACTGCCCTCCCCACCCCACCTCTACACACAAAAAAACCCCAACCCCCCCCCCACCCCCCCCACACCATAACAACCAAGATAAAGGAAAGAAAGAGGGGTGGAAAGATGGCTCAGTGGGTAAAGGAGCTTGGCGCCATGACTGATGAATGATGTATTCACATGGTGAAAGGGGAGAACCAACTCCAAATGAGGATTTACTTCTGCACCTGTTTTTTTCTGTCTTCTGCATCAACCAAGTCAACAAACACACACAGGTGCAATGGAACAATGGAACTCTTGAACACAGAATGGGTCTTGGACCTCAGAAGAGCCAAGCAGTTCTTGCCTAGCAAGGTCTAGGATGTTGCTGTTGGAAGGTCCCGGATGTAGAGAAAAAGTTCGGCTTGGAAGAGCCAAAGTGTTATCTATCAAGAGCATGAGAAGTTGCTGGCATGGTGAGCACTTTTACCAACTGACCATCTTGCCGGGCCAGTATCAACATATTAGAATGTACAGTGTAAGCGATCTTATTGTAGACTGTCCATCACTTATGACATCACTTCTGTTTCACCTCGGGCAGTGCACTAATGTTAGTGGCGCTAAATTAGCAGACTGATTGGCAGCAGACTGAACACTCTATTGAGTATTGACTGGTTAAACAACCGCCCTTCAGTCAAGACTGGTAACAGCTGCTTCTCCTCGTGTAAGTAAAAGTTCCAGACAATGGAAGCCATTATTCCCAATGTATTCCTTGACGTTTTTTAAAATTACATTTATATAGTGTGTGTGTGTGGGGGGGGTGCACATGCCAGAGCGCTTTTGTGACAGTCAAAGGACAACTTTCAGGAGTCGATACTCTTCTCTAGATGCTATTTCAAAAAACAAAACAAAAAAACAAACAAAAGAAGATAAAGGAATGAAAGAGAGCTAGTGAATAAAAGCACTTGTCCCCCAGCCTGAGAACCTGAGACTCCCCAGGACTCTCATGGTAGAAGCGAACTGACTTCTGAACATACTTCTCTGACCTCCGTCAGCAGATCCTGGGGCTTGAATTCAGGTAATCAGGCTTGAGGGCAAGCACCTTTCCTCCTAAGCCTTTGTGCTGGCCCTCCCATATAGACCTTGTTATCTGATTATTAAAATAGCTAAGCCTCCTAAGCAATTGTGAGCCATTTTTGCTTCCTGATGCTTTCTGCCTTGTAAAATCTGTACCTGAGGCTGCTAGATGCTTCCAGACAGGAAGCTGAGGGCTGCTAGACGCTTCTCTTAGCCCCTAGACCACAGTGCTCTTTTTGTAAGGGGTTGGGAAGGACTGTATTCAAAGGGCGCCTCTCTGGGAAAAGAATTGGGTTCAAACATCTGCCTTTTCCCCCCACCCCCTCTGAGGCTGTACAAGCCTCCAGGGTTAGCAGGATTCTGATTCAAAGGTCGCCATTCAGTGACCTTCAGACCTCTGATTGATTTGGGAGCCTCCAGCCCTCTGGCCCACTCGCCTCTCCTGGGACATCCCGGGCAGCCACTCCAGACTCAGGGACGCCAGGAGCCTCTTTTCTTAATCCCTCCAGCTGCCGGCTGGAGGCCCCAGCAAGGGCCAGGAAGAAGGCTCATTTTCCTGACCCCAGCAGAAAGGGAGGGGGAGCTGAGTCCTTGTGCCTGCCACCCAAGAACCATATTTCTATACCAAGAGGGTCTAGGGAATGCTGCTGTCTGGCTAGGGAAGAGAAGAAAAAAAAATAGTAAATTTTAATGCTGTTAAAGAAAAAAAAAAAAACAAACAAAAACCTCATGGTTAGCGACACTGTAGGAAAAATTTTATTGAGGATTGTCCCCACACATATGAGGACCTTGATAATGGACTTTTAAAAAATTTCCATTAACTTATTTATTTTGTGTGAAGGAGCATGGGCTGCTGTGGAAGTCAAAGGACAACTTGCAGGAGTCAGTTCTCTCCTTTCCATGATGGAAAGGCCGACTAGTCCCGAGGACCAAACTCAAGTCTTCATGCTCGGCCACAGACACCAGCCTTTTTTTATTTTTTTATGGGGCTTCAGGGGTGAAGATGCAGTGTAACTCCAAACCCAGTATGGGCAAATTGGTGTTTTATAAGCAAGAATCGAGGATGCAAGTCTATGGATAGGAAATGGCCAGGTGGAAACACCAGGAAGGAGCTGAATTCTCTCCCCTCTGACCCAGCAATCTTGCTGAACTTAGGGCAGGGTGTTGAGACATCACCAGGTGAGACGGGGAAGGTAATCAGATATGTCAGATGTGGGTTGTAGGTTCTTGCTAACGCAAGATTTTACACAGAAGTACGTAGCCCAGCTCAGAGGTTTCAGGAACTCCATGAAAGTCTGACAAAGCCACGAACGTTTGACAATATCCTGCAGTGGGAAGCTGTGGACCCTGATCAGATGTCCATATTCATGAATATATTGATAGCTGAGGGTGAGGGTTCCACTCCTATCCTCTTCCTAGGAAGTGACCCTCCAAACATGCCTCTAGCTGAGGCGGAAATGGTGGAAACAAACCAAGAGCTCCTTTGCCTTGCTCCGGCATCCCTTAAAAGCCTCAGGTTCATGCCCCCTCCAAGGGTTCCCTCCCATGAAGAGCACAAAAGACTCCCAAGTCCCTACTCCACTGCAAAGCCCTCTGGGGACACCAACAACTTCAACTCATCCCTTACGTGCCATATTATGGGATGGTAGATGGCTCCTCTCCTGAAACCCTCATCCCTCCCTTCAGAGTGTTCACTAGAAGAATCTTGAAGCACTGCCCAGAGACCATCAGGTGTAAACTCTAAAATTAAACCTTGTCAAGCACCAGCAATGGAATACTCGGTCACTGAACAAGTATTCTGCAGGCCTGTGGCCAGGCACAGTTTATATTCAGGGTTCAGGAACACACAAGAGTCATGGCCCTGCCACCTGGGTGTGGTCATGCAGGCCTGTAATCTCAGCACTCTGGGGGCTAGGGTAGGAGGGCTGTGAGATGCAGGGCAGCAGGGGCTATATAATGAGTTCCAAGCCAGCCTGGGTGATCTGGTGAGACCCCGTCTTAATGCCCCCCACATCGCCATAGACCAGTCAGGCTTTTCTTTACCTGGAGGGGATAGAGTTAGGAACCAGACACTGATGACTAAGGCAAGGACATTTTAAAAATGAATAGAGATCTGAGGCTCTAGTTCGACCGGTAGAGCACTCACTTAGCATACATAAGGCCATAGGTTCAATCCCCAGTACTGAAAAATATAAAATTTCTAAAAATGAATGGGGTTAGGCAGTGCCATGCTCAGACATGCCATCAAAAATACAGGGAAGAAATGTGAAAACAGACAAATAGAACCATACCAAACTTTAAAGCTCCATGGCCAGATGATGCAATGATTGACAGATTATGAAGGCAGTTGGGGGCCATGGAGATGGCTCAGATGGGGTGCTTTACACTGGGCCTGAAAACCTGAGCTCTGCCCACGTGGTGGAAGGAAAGAAGCAAATCCCCAAAGTTGTTCTCTGACCTCCACCCACATGCCGTACACACACACACACACACACACACACACACACACACACACGACAAAGAAATACACATTTTAAAATGGCAATCTATGAAATGAGAGAAAATATCGGATGAAGTGTAGAAGTTTAAACATAGGAGGGAATTCCAACAACTCAACAATTAAAAAAAAAAGTCACGTGGCTGGAGAGGTGGCTTGGAGGTTAAGACGCTGGCTGCTCTTCCAGAGGACTAGGGATCAGTTCCCAGCATCACAGACACAGATGGCAACCGAAACATTCACAATAAGTAAGTCTTAAAAAACATCAATCTGTTATTGTTTATCTTAAAAAAAAAAAGGCAAGGAGATTAAATGACTGTTTCTCCAAAGACATAAAATGGCCACCAAGTCCACAAAATGGCATCTGACGTCATCCATCGCTAGAAAAATGCAAACTGGTGCCAAGATGCAACACCACCAGCCAGTTAAGATGGCCGCAGGGCCACTGAGATGGTTCAGATGGTAGAGGACCCTGCTACCCAGCCTGATGACCTGAGTCCAGTCTCAGGGACCCACATGGTAGAGGAGAGAACCAACTCCTGAGAGTTGTCCTCTGACCTCTACACGTGTGCCAAGACATACTCGTGAAGCCATACACACACACACACACACACACACACACACACACACACACACAGTCAACAATAAATAAATATGCTAAGAGGAAGGAGGAGGCAGTGGCAGCAGCTTCAGGAATGCCTGGAACCACCATCTTTATTTCTAGATCCACAGATTTAACTGTCAGAAATGACTAGAATCATATAGTGTTGGGTTTTTTTTTGGTATCTGGCCTTTTACTCACACACAGAGCATGTCTCGGCATTTCCTTCCTTCTTGTGACTGAGTAGTATCCCACCGTATGGGCATGCCACATTTTGTTTATTTGTTCATGTACTCATGGACACTTGGGTATCTCCTGCCCCTCAATTAGCGTATGTAATACTTCTACGAACATAAGCATAAGAACATTTCTTCAAGACCCCTTCTTTCACTGCTTTTGGGTGTCTGTCCAGAGTGGGATTGCTGGGTGTGGACAACAGAGACCTGGTTTTGCAAATTCCTGTTGCCCAAGCACAGTGCCTGGAATTCGGGAAACTTTGAACTACGCTTACAAAACAGGCTTAGGGAGATTCCTCTGCTAGGACTCTGGACGCATTATCTCCTCCAAGATACGATCTCACTGTGTGCATAGGGGTGGTGGGGCTGGGGGTGCCCTTGGGTGTCCATGGAAGCCAAAGGACAAACTCAGTTGTTATTCTCAGTGCAGTCCCTGGTCACCATTTTTTTTTTTAAGACAGGGTCTCTCACTGGCCTGACCAAGGGGCCCCACCGTTCCAATTCTCCAACCTTGGGATTACAAGAGCATGGCACCACCCTGCTTTTGCTCCATTGTTTGTTATTAACATGGATGTTGGGGATTGAATTCAGGGTCTCATGCTTGTGAAGCAAGTACTTTACTGGCTGGGGCAGAACTGGTAGGATGGCTACCCATTCCACTGGGGCTTAAGAAGGCAAAATAAGCCGATGCCAGGGAAGCAGGAACAGCGGGATGGTTGGCAGCCTACTGGAACGTCGGGTGGACGCAGAGGGGGCGCGGTCTTCATCCTAACGGGCACTGGCCAGTTTCAAGCAAGGAGGTGATGCCCTCCGACTTTCCTCTTGAAAAGACCCCCGAGGCTGCAAAGTGCTGAGTTCATCAGAATCCCACTCAGGTCCGGGAGTATGTGAGGGAGACACAAAGGTGATCGGGAACACAGGTACAGTCATGGAGACATGGAGGCATGGGAAAGACCTGTACGGGGACAGCTGAGTTACTGCGTAAGACGTAGGGCTGATGGTAGGGTGGGGAGGTGCGACATGAAACATCGTCTTCTGGACATGGCATGCAATCATGGACACACAGCAGCTGTGGCTACCTGCACAAACAAAGAAGCGAAGTCATGAAAGTTGGAGGGGACTCGTTGGGAAGACAAAGGGGGTGTCATCAGGAGTGGGAAGGGGATAAGAGAGGGTAATGGGAGAGGTGAGATGGCCAAAATGAAAAGATCTATGACTGGCAAGATGGCTCACCTATGTAAGTGCTTGCCACGAAACTATGAGGACTAGAGTTGGGATCCCCAAAACCTATCTAAATGCTGGGTGGCCGAGGCCCCGCTCCCCACCCCCTCCCGCCACCTTAATTCCAGTCTCAGAAGTTGGAGACTGGGAACCCCAGAGCAAACTGGCTAGGGAGCCTCACTATATAACTGAGCTCCAGGGTTTGATTGAGAGACCCTGCCTCAGTCAATAAAGAGTTCCCATCACTAACCTCGAGTGGGCCTCCATGCATGTGTACGTGTGCTCACGCATCTGTGTGCATGGGCCTCGCACGCGTGCGCGCGCGCGCGCGCGCGCGCGCACACACACACACACACACACACACACACACACAGGAGAAGAAAAAAGTTAAAATGTATGTGAACAAAGACATAGGTCCGATGGAGTTACCAGAGGCAGCCCGTTTCCCACCTCGTGCACCATGTGGCCAAATGCCAGGCAGCCCTTTGCTGCGCACACCGAGACCATGTTTAGACAGAAACAGTTGGCGGTGGCTGGGCAAGTGTCTCCGGGAGCTAGAGGAGGGTGAGGCGCGAGTTTCCTCCATATGCTGAGCCAGCAGATGTGTGCTTGGATCGGATGACAGCTAGGGGGGTGGAGAGGCAAGAAGAGCTGAGGCAACCCAGCCAGACTTAAGCCTCCACAGTTGCTCTGGCTTTGAGGCACCTACGTCATCTGGGGTGCTCTGCTCTCCCCTCCAGACCTCTCTTTTAAAGAATTTTCTTTAAAGTCTTCTCACGATAAAAAGGAGCATGTGTTCTTTGTAGCTGCGTTGGAAATCACAGGGGGGAAAAATCAAAGAAGAAAAAAAAAAAAGTATCCACAAGCCGACAAACCAGAGATAAACTGGAAACATTTTTGAAATCTTTTCACTCATCCTTTTCCATGAAAATACATTCGTCAAAAATGAACATTTGAGAACGCTGTTCATGTTTTTCACCGGTTTTCGAGTGAATGCCTGTTGACATGTAAAATTCTGTTTTTAAGCATGAGGGTCATAGAAAGGAAGCAGAAACTCCACCGTCTTGGTGGATTTTTCATATTTCCACGTGGCTTTGCCGTTCCCACCCCCAACTCCATACATTACCTCACCAGCCTGACTTCTACTCGATCGGACATTTTTTAGAAACACCATCTCTAGCAAAGGCTTAAAATTTCATATCATGGACATGCTTATTTGCCACTCAGCTAGTATTAAATATTTAGTCTATTTTTTTTGTTGTTGTTGTTAAAGGTGAAAAGAACTAGAGAATCCTTTTTCTCACTTGCAACATTTCATTACATTATTTACTTCATACAGGGGAGGGCACAGTGTGCACTTATGGAGTCCAGAAAACAAGTTCTGGGAGTCAGTTCTCTCCTTCTACTCACCATGTGGGCCCTGGGATTGAACCCAGGTCTTCAGGCTTGGCAGCAAGTGCCTTTACCTGCTTCCCTTCTCGTGCACAATTACTAAGACTGAAAATATTCGGTGGATGGGCATAAATAGTCAAAGATTCTTGAAAAAAGATTAAAATAATCACCTCCATCATCAGACAATATGAAGGCAACGACATTGTGTGTATATTCATGTGTATGCACATACATGTGTTTGTGTGCATGTGTGTTCATATGTGTGTGTGGAGACCAGAGGTCAACCTTGGATATCATTCCTCAGAGACCTTTTATTTTTTTAAGACACTGTTTTCCACTTTTACCTGGAACTCACCAATCTGGCTAAGGTATCCCCTGGGATACCCATGTTTTCATGACTCCAGAACTGTTATTATTACAAACCTTCAACACTGTGATATCTAGCACTCCCCCACCCCCACCCCCCAGACAAAGTTTCTCTGTCTATCAGTCCTGGCTGTCCTGGAACTCACTCTGTAGACCAGGCTGGCCTCGAACTCAGAGAGATCTGCCTGCCTCTGCCCACCAAGTCCTGGGATTAAAGGCATGTGCCACCACCACCCGATGTCCAGCACTTTTATGTGACTGCTGGAGATTGAACTTGAGTCCACATGCTTGCAGGGCAAATATTTTATCCACTAAGCCATCTCCCAAGCCTTTGGGTAACTGCTTTTTCCTTTTTAAACAAACACCTCTTGCTTATTTATCTATACCCTAGTTCTATTGCTGTGATAAAGACCATGACCTAAGACTGAGTCTATTCCAGCTTACAGATTATAGTTCATCAGGAAGGGGAGGCAGGGCAGGAACTCCAGGCCTGATCTTGGAGGCAGGAACTGAATCAGAGGTCATGGAGGAGCCCTGCTTACTGGCTTGCTCCCTCAGCTTGCTCAGTCTGCTTTGCTATTTAACCTGGATCACTCGCCCAGGGATGGCACCACACACATCAATCATCAATCAAGAAAATGCCTTCACAGACTTGCCTACAAGACAATCTGATGTGGACATTTTCTTAATTGAGGCTCCTCTTTCCAGACGACTCCAGCCCATGTCAAGTTGACAAAACAAAGAAACACGCAAACAAAAACTGACCTGCACAATTTATTTTTGTACCTTGGAGAGAGGCTCTCAGGTGAGCCAGGCTGGCCTTGAGCTTTCTACACATAGCTGAGGATGACCTGGACTCTGATTCTCTTGCCTTCAACTCTTTGGTGCTGGAATTGTGGGTGAGCACTACACACCAGCTCTGTGTGGTGTTTGGGTTGAACCCAGGGCCTTGGGCATGCTGGGTAAGAGTTCTGCCAACCTCAGCCTGGGATAGTTCTTTTAAGATTTAGAGGGTTTTTTTTCTTTTTGCTATCTATCTATCTATCTATCTATCTATCTATCTATCCATCCATCCATCCATCCATCCATCCATCCACCCATCAATCTATCTATCTATCATCTGTCTACTATCCATCTATCAATCTATCATCTATCTACTATCTATCATTCATCTATAATCTATCTTCCATCTATCCATCCTGACTATCCTCTATCTACTACTTATCATCTATGTATCTACAATTTATTTATCATCCAGCAATTATCTATCCAGTCATGTATCAATCTATCATCCACCTAGCTCCTTATCATCTATCTTCTCTTCACCATCTAGCTATGTATCTATTGTCTGCGTAGCTATCACCTATCATCTACCTATTAATATTCTGGACCTTATCATGTTAGAAACTGCATTATGTTAGAAATCTTGATATCAAACAGAGCTTACTGTCATGGTTAGTCCCTGTCCCAAGGGTGCTCCTCAATTCATACATGTACTTTTATTGGTACATTCATTCTATCACCCCTGACTTTATTCTTCTTTATCTAATTTACAGTCCGGTCCATCCTGACAATCATTTGCTACTAGTGTCCCACTGATGTGTATCAAATTACCATACACTTTGTAGCTTAAAACAAAGTTCATAGCCAGGTACCATGGCACATAACTTTAATCCTAGCACTCAGAGTCAGCTGGAGCTCTGCGAGTTTCAAGTCTTCCTGATCTACATAGCAAGTTCTAGGCCAGCCAGGGGATGCATAGTGAGACCTTTTCTCAGATAAATATTTTTTAAGTTAACTTATCATTTCATGGTCCCATAGGAGACCAGGAAAGCTCAAGTGGACTCTTTCTTTGCTTATGGTCCTCCAGGACTGGACTGGGTTCTAATTTGCGGGCCTTAGGAGAAGAACCAACAGGTCCATCCCTTTGCCATTTCTAACTGCAGTAGCCACTCTCCAAGACACCTCAGTGATCCTCACCTCCCAGTAAAGTGACTGATGTGAGGAACTGAGACTTCCTGCCGGCATCAAGCAATCAATCACTAGCTCTAGGGTGAGCCATCTGGGGTGTGGCTCCTCCTTCCCACCTTCCTCAAGACTTCCTGCAAAACCCAAAACGGCCAAACTCTTTACAAACTTAAGGAAGAAACTCCGAGCCAGAATGATCTGGCAAAATCACTGCTGACTCCCTGAACTACAGAAATGACAAGAAGACCAGGTGTGTGTGATGCCACATGCCTTTAATGCAGAGGCAGGCAGATCTCTGAGAGTTTGAGGCCAGCCTGGTCTACAGAGCTGTTCCAGGACAGCCAGGGGTAGAGTGATACCTTGTTTCAAAATAATTATTGGGGGTAAGGTGTGAATACATTCAAAATACAATGTATGAAATTCTCAAAGGATTAATAAAAATATTGCTTAAAAGGAAATGGCTGGAAATAATACTGTTGACTATTTTCAGCCACTATGTTTTTGTGTTTCTTACATTTTGAAAAGTTTTTATTATGCTTAGTTGTGTGAGTATGTGTAGGGGTATGAACCTATGAATATAGGTGTATGAAGAGGTTCTATGCCACTGAAGGGGGAATTACAGGTATTTGCAACATGGTTGTTAGGAACTGAACTCAGGTCTTCTGTGGGAGCAGAACACACTCTTAACTACAGAACCATTTCTTCAGTCCCTCTCTTAAAAAAAAAAAAAAACACAAAATATCCTCTGTGTGTGTGTGTGTGTGTGTGTGTGTGTGTCTGCATACACACACACATGACTGAGGAGTTGGATACCCCAGGACCTGGAGTTACAGGTGGTTATGAACTGCCCAGTGTGGGTGCTGGGAACTAGGCCCAGGTCCTATGCAAGAGCAGGATGTGCTCTCAGCCTCTGAGTCATCTCTTCAGGGATTTTCTCAACTGGGTTCATTGAAGTGGGAAGACACAGCCTGAATGTTGGAGACACAATTGCACGGGCTGTGTCCTGGGATGACTGAAAAGGAGGGAGTTAGCTGACAAGTATGTGTTAATTCACTGCTCTCTGCCCTTGACTGTGGATATGAAGAGATGCTTTAAATTCCCACCTCCTTGTCTTCCCAAAATGATGCACTGTAACCTGGTTGGTTTTTGTTTGTTTGTTTGTTTGTTTGTTTGTTTGTTTGTTTGTTTGTTTTGAGATAGGGTCTCACTACATAGAGCTATTGGCTGCTCTGGAGCTCACTATGTATACCTGGCTAGCCTTGAACTCACCGAGATCCACCTGCCTCTGCCTCCCGAGGGCTGGGGTTAAAGGTGGATGCTGCCACACTTCATTTGGACTGTAACCTGGAACGGTGAATCGAATACACTTTTTCTCTTTTAAGTAGCTTTGGTCTGGGTATTTTTTTTTTTTTATCATAGCAACAGGAAAGGAAACTAAGACGACACTCATGATCCAACCACGTCTCCACGGCTACTAGCTGGGTACCAAGCCATCAACGCATGAGCCTTTTGCAGGGACCTTCATTTCCAAACTTTGATATGTAGTATATTTACTCTGCCAGAGCCTGGTGAGAAAACGACTAATCTATGAGTGGTTTAAATGTGCCCACCCCTCCCCAAATTCATACATTGAATTTCAAATCCCCATTCACTCAGAATGTGACTACACTTAGAGCTGTGGTCTTTTCAGAGTAATGGAGTTTTGTTTTGTTTTTTTTTTTTTTAAAGGAAGCGGGATGAATGCTAAGCGAATATGACTAACATCCTCAAAAGAAGAGGAGAATGGCACTCAGATACACACAGTGGGGAGAGCATGGAGTCTGACGCAAAGAGGATAGAAACCTGAAAGTCATGAGGAAGAACTGTGAAGGAGCCAACCGACTGAGGAAGGGGAGTGGGAATTAATGGAGAAGAAGAAGGAGAAGGAGAAGGAGAAGAAGGCGGCTCTGTCAGGCAGAAAGATGGTGCTGGACATGTGCCGTGAGACAGTGCTTTCTGTATAGGACAGGGAAACTGTGCCCATGGACTTTCAACAATACTGTTGCCTGAACAAGACCAGCATGACACACACCATCAGTTGACTTGCCCGTGTGGATGGGGGAAATCTCCCAAGGCCCTGCCCCTATAATGAAGAGCTACAGGCAATTCATGACTGCAGAGAGATGGAGAATCAGTCTTCTCCAGGGACCAGCCCCCTGATAGATTACACAGTCAGCCCTAACACATATACATACGAGCAACACTAAATGGACTTAGCAGGAGGTAGGGGTGTGTGTGTGTGTGTGTGTGTGTGTGTGTGTGTGTGTAACAAATAAGAGGTCATGAATTTGAGAGAGAGTGGGGAGATGGCACAAGTGGAACTGGATGGGGGAAGTGGGAGGGATGGAAATGTTGTAAATACAGTTCTCATGTATGAACCTCTCCAAATTTTTTCAAAATAATAATAATAAAAAGAAATTAACATACAAAAGGCCCTAGTGGTGGAAAAAACTGGCAGCCATTAGCTCACCTGAGCTTCATGCACAAGCAAGCATGCTCTGCCCAAATTAAAGGAACCCAAGGAGGTGGGCAGTATGTTAATGACCCATAAAAAGTCATTGCAGACCTCTCTTCTCCTCTTCTCTCCTGTCTTGCCCTCTGGGAACCAGGCTGGATGGCAGGCTTGACATACCTCTTCCCTTCCCTCCCCTCCCCTTTATCTCTCCCTTCACAAGCTCCCTCCTTCCCAGTAATAGGTGTAGAGATGCACCTGTCTCTATACAGTTCATTATGAAGAGGCATAAGCACCTAGAAACTTCAGCATCTGCCTCCTAGACTCCCATCAGTATCTGGATCTTAGATTTTTAGCCTCCAGAAATCTGTTATACATTTCTGCTGTTTAAGTCACTGGGTCTACTGGTATTCTGTTAGGGCAGCTCTAACAAATAAATCCAGCTAGATAGATATCTGAAATTACAAAAAAAAAAAAAAAACCTCAATGTATTTCTTCCCACAAGAGAGAGCTAGGCTAATCACAAGTCTCTCTGAAGCATGGTACTGTTTATACAGAGTGTCCAGGGGCAGCAGAGGACAGGTGCTGTCCGGCTTTCAAAGACAGAAAGGGATTGACGGTGACGTCATCTGCAGAAGTGTGGTCTCTGGAGTGAGACCCCGCTGGATTGGTTGGCATGCAAAGGCGTGTTTATCAGACTGAGTCCATCTTTGATGGGCTCGGCTCTCCAAAGCAAAGCAATTGTTTGGCTTGCAGAAGCGTGTCCACTGAGGCGAGTCGTCATTGATCAGCTGAACGGGGTTGTATCTGATTCTGATAGCTACTTCCTTCCCTGGCTATGAACCAATATAGCTTTTCCTTAGCTCCTGGGAACTTTCTTATTCTTGACATACTGTTTTTCAGGTAACTGTGGCCCTAATAGACTGTCGGTGGACTGAGGCAAGAATGTGGTCTGCATTACTTATCCAAACACATACAAATGGCCCCCAGTTGGCATTCCATATGTGTGGGAATTATCATTATTTCACTGGGAGAGTGCATTCTTGGGAAATTTGCATGAGAATGGGTCAAGGATGTGCCTACGTCCAAGCTTAACTTTTATTTACTTATTTTTTTTAATTTTAAGATTATATTTATTTATTGTGTATATGGGTGTGGGTATGTGTACATATATATGTGTGTGTGTGTGTGTGTGTGTGTGTGTATTTATAAGTGAACAGATCTGTGAGGATGAGCTAGTGCAGATGATGTTGACCATGAATCTGGAACCCTGAGTCCCTCACAGCCTACAATTGTGAGTAATTTTCCATGGAACACTTAGAGCCCTGCAGTTTGGAGTTAAGCATTCTTCTGGCCCAGGAGAATCTGGTGGGCTCCAGAAGTGACCTGATAGAATCCCTCAAAACCCAAAACCAAAGCAAAAACAAAACAAAACAAAAAGGCAAAGGGGAGAAAAGGAAAAAAACAAAAACAAAAAACAATAACAAGACAGGGATAGGCCAGTCCGACTGACGAGAGCTGAGAAGTGCAGTAATTGATAAAGAGGCAAATCATGAGTGTGACAACATGGTGGTCGCTGTCGACCTTGACAAGAGAGTTTTCAATGGAAGGGCAGCAGGTAGACCTGACTGTAGTCAAACAAAGAGAGGAATGTATGTGCAGCAGAGACTATGCCGCCAGCTCCTCAGAGGTGATGTGGCTCTCACCAGAAACTGAAACAGCCGTGACCATCGTCACACGAAGGTCCAGGAAGGAAACAAGGTGATCATTCCACCTGAGTGATGCTGGGTTTGAAGAACTTCAGAGGTTGAATTGGCCACTTAGACCTCGTTTAGGTGGAGGTGCACAGCCACTCAGGGGTTTGGGCAAGAGGCAATGATTAAAGTTGGACTTTCTTTATAGCCACTATGTGTGTATGCCAGTGTGTGTGTGTGTGTGTGTGTGTGTGTGTATGAATATGTGCATGCATGTTTATACATGTGAGTGTGTGCATGTGTGTATGCCTGTATGAATGTGTACATATGTGTGTCCCTGTGTGTATCTATGTGTATGTATATATGTATGTACGTGTATATGAATGTGTGTATGTGAGTACATATGTGTATGTGTGCATGTGTGAGTGGGTGTGTAAATGTGTGTGTGTGTGTGTGAGAGAGAGAGAGAGAGAGTATGTGTATGTGTGTGTGTGTGTGTGTGTAATGGGTGGGCTCTGATGTGATAGACAGGGAGAACATACAGGAAATAACATCAGAAGCCTGGGGAGACATGGTGGCAACAAGGGTGTGGTCATGAGGACAGACACAGACTTCAACGAGAGGTTGGTGGTCAGACTTCTTAGGCAAATATGGGGATAGAGCCCTAAACTGGGCATCTCTACCAAGGCCCTCCGGCAAAGGTCAAGACAACACCACTGAGAATGGGTGGAAAGAACGTAAGAACCAGAAAGGCAGGGGGAGGGCTGTGAAGTGACATCATCTGGCCATGGCATGGCCGTCACACTCATTAGCTCACAGCAGCTGTGGTCACCTGCACAAGACCTGACCAATACCAAACCACTCAAAATTCCAGCAGAGGTGGTCGAGGGGATTCTCAAGACCCCACCCTTCGCTGAGAAGCTACTGGCAGATGGTGACTTCAGGGGAAGGGGCGGTCACCTCTCTTTGAGGGTAGGCCATTGGTAGGTTACTAGTGTCCCAGTGTCCCATAAGAATGTGGGTAGCAATAATTGAACTTGGTGCATTAATTTTTTTTAAAAAAGGACATGAAGATGGGAAGGAGAGACTTTTTTTTGGTGGAGAGGAGACATCTAGGGAGAGTGGGGGCAGGGAGTGGAAGACGGATATGCTCAAGATCCATTGTAGACACGTACGAAGTGGTCGAAGAATGGATACAGATAAATTACTAAAATTTAAAACAAACTTTGAGAAAGTTAAAGAGATGTGGAGACCTGGGGAGAGGAGCTTTGAGGCTGAGGTGTGTGATCCCTGAAGGCCTCAAAGCATCCACACGGAGCTGAGGGTCCACACGGGCCTTCTGGCCCACATCCTCACCTTAGTACATTCCCTTCATTTCTGATCTAAACGCAGGTTGGGATTGAGACATGTCTCCCTTGGCATCTAGTATGCAGGGGTGGGTGAGGAGGGGAGGGAAAGATAGCTCTGCTTGGGAGAGCTGCCACAGCCTCTTCTAAGTGTTCCAGAGCTCCAGAGGTACACATTTTCCCAGCCAACAAGAGACATGCTTGTTACGGTTCTTCCCGATCAAACCCTAGTTCCTGGTTTCTATGATATCTCTTCCCCATTTGGGGAAGCCGATAATCCCCCATCATGTTGTGACTCAAAAGCTCTACATTTTTCACAGTGACCAGCACAGAAAATGGGCCTGACTCTTACCTGTTGAACTAGATTCTAAACTATACCGCAGGTTAAATTATAAAACCATAAAAATATATTCCCTGGGACGGTGAGATGGCTTCTGTGCATAAAGGAGCTTGCCACCAAGCCTGAGGACCTGAGTTCGATCCCCAAAACCCACACAGTGGAAGGAGAGAACTAACTCCTGCAAATTGTCCTCTGACCTCCCTGAATGTATGCTTTCCTCCACCACACACACAATAATAAAAAATGTAACTAATTTTTTTAAAGAATTAAACTCAAATTATTTTTTAAACTTTCACTATTATGACCTTGTATCTGTACCCAAGTACAAATTCATAAACACATACATAAATACACGGCTTTTTATTTTTTAGTGGGTGTTATCTGGTTTTCATAAGGATGTAGCTTCCAGTTGCATTCAGGGAGCAGCATTTTTAAGTCAAATGCCATGTGCTTGAAAGGCCTTCTGGTCTCTCCTGAGGTGTTGTGACAAACTGGGCTTCCTGCTAAAAAACGCCTCAGAGACCTATCTGCAGGATCTACCATGTATTTTCATTTCAGAAAGGTCACAGGGAATGGATTAAGGGTACAAATGCTGGAGGATGGGGCACAGGGCAGGAATTCAAGCTGAGGTTGTAGTGGCCTTCACCGAATTGGAAACAGTGAGGTGGGGTGTGAGGAAAGAATTATTTTAGGAGACAGCATGAGGGAGGCCGATGATTGATGGGGCACACCAGGTGTGGCAGAGACAACATCCCTAAGATGACCCAGAGTTAAGAATATGAGGATATTAAGTCCTCTGCAGGAGCAGAGTCACAGTCTGATGGACACCAGTTCTGGCAGAGTGTGTCCCCTCTCTAGCAGGAAAGACATTAAGTTCTGAAAGTAGAGCTGGGTTTTTCATCCTTTGTGGGACTCCATGAAAACTGAAAATGGTTCAAAAGTCAGAGGAAGTGCCTGGGGAGATGGCTCGGACGGTAAAGTGCGTGCTGTACAAACATGAGGACCTGAGAACAAATCTCCAACAGTCACGTAAAAAAAAAAAAAAAAAAGTCAGCCATAGTGACAAGGACCTGTTATCCCAGTGCTGGAGGCAAAGACAGAAAGATCCCTGAGGCTCACTGGCCAGCTGGTCAAACTGAATGAGTGAAATCCAGATTCGGTGAGAGACCCTGTCTCAAAACATAAGGTGGAGAGCCATTGAAAAAGACTCCTGATTTCAACCTCTGGCTGGCACGCACACAAGGGCAGGAAGGGCATCAAAAACACTGAAGTCAGCCTGTGACACAGGCCTGTGAGCCCAGCTTTTGTGGAAGCTGAGGTAAGAGGTTCAGAGGTGCCTGTACCCATTGGGCTATCTCGCCTACACCAGCTTGTCTATTTGTTTTAAGGGGAGGAGTAAGGAGATGGATTTTGTTTTTACCAGAAGACAAGACATCAGATTCATCCATGTGGAGCCCCCAGGAACAAGTGGATAGAATACTGGGGAGATCAAAAGAGTGTGATTGGGATTCAAGGCGAGTTTAGAAGCCGTGAAGGAGACTCTGATCTGCCATGGATCCAATATGGAAAACAAACCCAGCACAGAGTTTTGATGACCTCAACACTAAGACTTTTTACCACCTAATTGAGAGGATGACTTTCAATTCATAAAATCACTGTGGGAGGTAGCTCAGTGGTCGAGTGCTCGACCAGCATGTATAAGGTCCTAGGTTCAATCCCTGGTAACAGACATAAATAAATAAAAATAAAACCTTACAAAACCTGAAGAACTTGTCTAAGATCCTTAGACAAAGATATGACCTTGATTAATTCACTATTTCACAATTTCCTCCCCTAGTCTTGTCCAAATGACAAATTCTGAAAAATATGAATTGTCCAGACTGGTGATCTAGCTTAGAGGGAGCAAGGAGGAGTCCAGAAAGCAAAGACTAACAGAGACGAGACTTTGACTCACACTGAGTATTTATAATGCTGTGAACCACATTTATCTACCCACCCATTCATCCCTCTATCTAGGAAAGAATATATACTTTGTGAATGGGATGGTTAACCAGAAAGGCAAGAACAACTCATAACAAAGCATTATGTTGACCATTTTATCTATATTCCTGATGGGGCAAGGAACTGGCAAACAATGACCCGTTGGTCAAAATGTGTTTTTGTAAGGCCCACAGGCCATGGATTGTTTCTGTTTTTGAGACAGGGTCTCGGAGCCAGTCAGAATGGGCATGGCTTAAGAATGGAGTGACCAGACCTTGGTCAGATTTTAACCAGTTCCTTGAATGGGAAGGATGACCTCTGTCATATGAAGCAGAAGAGTACTGGGCAGAAAACTGCAGAAATTGTGTGTTGGGGGAGGGGGAACAGGGTATATGTGTGAGTGTGGTCCTGTGCCCAGCATTTCTGTAGAGATCAGAGGACCATCCTGACAGTTGTGTTTTTTCCTTCCACCTCGTTTTTTGAGGCAGACTCTGTTTTGTTTTTTCTACCATGCTGCATACTGAACATTAAATGTCCAGCAAGCTTCCAGGAGGTTCTCTTATTTCTGCTCCTCATCTTGCCATAAGGATTATAGATGCATATCACCACCTACCCTCCCCATTTTTAAAAATGCATTCTGAGACTGAGTTCCAGTCATCAGACTTACATGGGCAGGGCTTTTTTACTTACCCAGCCATCTTGCTAGGTTATATTTATGACTATTAATGACCCCACCTATATGTCTGGAATTTTCATTTACTTCAGTCAATAAATTTTCCTTTTTATTGAAGCCAGTTTGAAGTTAAAATATTGTTTTAGATCCCAGGTCATTTATGTATTTTTCTCTTTTTCCCCATTGACAGTAAATTCTATGAGAACAGATGGTAAATATATTTTGCTCACTGGTACGGTCTCCTTGCCTAAAACCAATTGCAAACATTGCTCAGTGTATGTGAGTGTTTTTATTATTCATTTGATATTGATCTCACCCCAATCCCAACAGGCTCATTTCCATGCAACACAGTGTTTGACTTTATTTTAATTCATTTCTACATCCCCCAGACCCTAGTATATGTTCCATGTATAATAGCTCCCTTTGTACCACAAGAAATAAGAGAATAGATACCACATCTGTTTTAATAACAATTGCATCCTGTGGACCCAGCACTGCCTAACACACAAAACCCTACTCCCCAATCCTCATCCGTGGAATGATAGACTAAATGGATCGATAAATCGTAAGTATGCATGCAGTCAACGCCACTGTGGTTGTTGGTAGGAGCTTCTGAAATGAGAATCTGTGACTTGATGGGGTCTGCAAAGAGTCACAGAACCAACTTTCTGCAGTTCTGGAGAGATCAACAAAAGTCTTGCATAAGCTAACACAGTGAGTTAGTTAGGGCTCCGGAGAATGCTCCCTTCCCCCACTAACTTAGGTTGACTCCAATTGTTCTGGTTTAGCCCCTCTCAAGAGCTGTTAGCTGTTGTGAGCCACAGAGTCAGGTTCATCCTATTACCATGGAAACTGCAGCTGGAGTGGGGAAGGAAGGCTGAGGAATGGGCAGGGATTGAAATTTTCCAGTTCTCCAGGCAGGCTGTGTGTGTGGGGGTGTGGGGGTGGGGGAGGATCTAACCAGCATACCATCGGGTCTCAATAAACTTAATGAACATTCAATGTTTCATGAGGATGTGAGACCAAAAATTAACCATGCTACTGGATAGGAGCTCTCAATTAAGGTGACATAAAGAAGGGCTGGAGAGATGGTTTCAGTGGTTAAGAGCGCTTACTGCTCTTGCAGAGGACCCTGCTTGGATTCAAAGAACTCACATTGGACAGTTCAAAACTACCTTTAACTCCAGACTCCAGACTGATCAGACCTCTCTGGGCTCTGAGGGAGGGGCACCTACACTCACATGCGCGCTCTCTCTCTCTCTCTCTCTCTCTCTCTCTCTCTCTCTCTCTCTCTCTCTCTCACACACACACACACACACACTCTCTCTCTCTCTCTCTCTCTCTCTCACACAC
>CABHPH010162055.1:0-15251 GCA_902168325.1 Peromyscus nudipes | reverse complement strand
CACACACACACACACACACACACACACTTAAAATTTATTTTACAAAAAGATGATAAAAGTATCACACAGCACAGCTTTATAAATTGCAATTTGTTTGGGCACAGTCTCCTGATCTCCTTTGACTGTGTAATTGTTCGGAGGTGCTTATTTATAAATTCCATCACAGTACAGTTTTCTTTCCTCCTCCAGCTCGTCTTTTTCTAAAAGGAGAAAAGCCGTCTTCCCCCTCAGACTTAACAGTTGCTTTAGGGTGCCAGACAAAATACAGGCCAGCCAGTATATCCAAGTTGGACATTCTTGTGTGTGTTTTTAAATTGTTTATCTGAAATTCAAATTTAGCTGGGGTATTCTGTGTTTCTTTTTTCACTTGCTAAATCTGGAAGCATTAGCTCTCACACTGGGCTGCTTTGTAGCAAAGGCAACATCGGTTTTATCAACTCTTCTATTAGGCCATTCACCTAGCAGTAGCTCTAGACACTGTACTCTTTCAGTTCGAAGTAAGGCACTGGGAAAATAGTTATTGAGTGGGTTAGGAATGCAGTTCAGTTGACAGAGTGCTTGTCTAGTGTGAATGAAATACTGAATTGGATCCCAGGGGCTTAGTGGGTGGGAGGCAAGATGATCAGAGGTTCAAAGTCATCTTGGCTATCATAGTTAGTTTGAGGCTAGCCTGGACAACATCAGATTTTTGTCCAAAAAACGAAGAAAGAGAGAGAGAGAGAGAGAGAGAGAGAGAGAGAGAGAGAGAGAGAGAAACATGTCACGGAATACCTATTCCCTGCCAATTACCATTGCAGATGAAATAAATACTTCATGGAACCCATGTTGGCTCTCTCCTTCAGAGCCATAAAAATCATGGATGTGCCTTTTTCCTCTCCAACATAATGAAACCTATTGAAACTATGATTAAGATAACTCTAAACTGGAAAGTTACTTTGAAAGGATTGCAGGTCGTAGTGTAAAAGGAGTGTGCACAAATATGCATCTCAAAGAACCTCAGATCCTTGGGTACAATGCATAGAGGTCATTCTTCCATTGCCCATCCTCTACCGAAGAATCAGTGAGTAACCTATAGCGATGGGCATGTGCAAACACTGGGAGCCTGACTTGGAAACAGATGGGATAGGTGGGGCTCGATGCATGCAGAGAGTGCCTGGGACAGGAGCTCATAGGCATCCATGCAGGTAGATGTCTCAGGTGGCTGCCCTTGGCAGCCCATTGGGAGTCAAGGATTCACTTGATGACTGCACAGCCCAGATTCCCTAAGGGTTAAAAGATCCTAGAACCAAAATGAACAGTAAAAGCCTGGGGCCTTCTCCTACCCTCCCCCACCCACGCACAGCTGATATGTTCACCGAACTTGGTGTTCCTAATTAGCATGGACCAGAGGGGGAGAAAACCTGTAAGAGGCTTAGCAAGGGGTCTAAGAATCCTTTGCCAAGGTACCTGACCTTTAAGTCGCTTTATTGAAATTCTGCTCACGGAAGTCAAAAACTGTACCTAGCATACAACTCAGTGTTGTTGTTTTAAGGAAATTTATGGAGTGGTAGTTCCTTGTTGCCGATCTGTTTCCGGATCAGCTGTGGGCCATCACCAGCATTCACTTTCAGAACACTCCCATCCACCCCTCACCCAGGATGAGGTGGAGTGGGGGGTCACAAAAAACCCTTCCCATCAGCCTCTTTGTGTGGGTTGTGGCTCCCAGTTCCAGGGAAGCACCCATCTGTCTTTCTTTGGGTTATCCATTTCCAACATTTCATAAAAAAAAAAAAATGGAATCTTCACAACTTGCCATCACTTCTTTTAACTAATCAGCTCGTTTACCAGGAGTTTGGGATCACTCTTAAATGTTTTAAAAGTTCAGAAGCGCCTGCTGCAAGTTCAGGTGAGTGACTATTGAGTGTGTCTAGAAAGAAGTCTGACCACTCCACTCCCAATCCCCACCACCACTGACCTTAAGTTTGGCTTCTTTGACCAGTTTCTCTTCACCCTCGATTGAACATGCTTGTTATTTTCTAATTCACTGGTAAAAAGACTGTTGAGGAGTGCCAACTTTGCCCTCTACCTGGCTCGGTCTTGGATCCTGGTCTTCTCCCTCGCCACTCATGTGTCTCTCGTACCATAGTTTGCAGGGAATACCGGTTTCTGGATTAAATGAGTCACTGAAGGGAAAGTTCCTGCAGAGATGGAGCCCATCTGGCTGAAAACATTAGCTCTCCATTTCCCACAGGGATTCTTAATTTTACCTGTCTACTCATCCATCCATCTAACTCTTTATGAACTCTCAAGTTAAAAAAGAAAAAAAACCCACCAAATTGGGTGCGATGAGAAATGCCTTTTATCCCAACATTCAGCAGGCAAAGGCAGTAGGCTCTCTGAGTTTGAAGATAGCTTGCTTTATACAGAGAGTTCCAGGCCAGTCCTGGCTACATAGTGAGATCTTGTCTCAAAACGGACATGAAGCAAAGGGTAGAATCCTAACCAAGGTTCCATGGCTTCAGAATGGCTGTATATAAGTCCCCTGAGATATATAAAGTTTGGGGACAATGCAAGTGTTTGGGTGGCTATTAATCTAGCTGTGTGATGTTTTTATGTGTGAGTTCATTATCTCTGGTCTTAGAAAGGAATCTTTGAAAAAAATTATTTCATTTGTGTGTGTGCATGTCTGTGGGTACATGGCTGCCACAGTGTGCGAGGAGAGGTCGGAGAACAGATTTCAAGGGTTGGTTTCTTCCAGTGTGTGGGGACCCTGGGATCAAACTCAGGTCATCAGGCTTGGCAGCAAGTGCTATTACCCACAGAGCCATCGCATCTACCCTACCTATCTAGAGAAAGAAGGTCTCGAGTCCAGGGTGGCCCCCCAACTTCCTATGTAGGCAAGAATGATCCTTAACTTTCTGTAGCCTTGCTGTGCTGGGGTCACAGGCTTTCACTGCTATATGTGGTTGTATGCAGTGCTGAGGATCGAACCCAGGGCTTAGTACGTGCTAGGCAAACATTTTACCAACAGATCCACAGCTCTATCTGGGATCCTGTGTTTGGGGAGAAAAAAAAATGGTGGTATTAAATATCGCTGGCAACCCGCAACCCCCCCTTTTTTTTTAATGATCCAGGTCAATTTATAACACAAAATTATTTGTTCACTTGCAGTTGATGGGAATTTATTCCTCCTTCCTCCAAGATCATTTTGATAATTTTGGCATTTAATATATTTTCAACAAAGGTTGTTCAACTCTGGAAATGAGGCATTTGCTTGATATATGCAGATTTATTTGATTATAATCAAACGCTATAGTGTTTCAGAGCGTACATAGTCTGCAGCGGTAGAGATGGGTTAGAGTCTCGACTTCTTTCTAACGGATGGAGTTGTTGGGCAATTTTCTTAACCGTTTGAGGCCCGGACTTCAGGCACAAAAACGGGTAACAATGGCATACCACCTTCCCTGACCGTCAAGGGGATTAGCTAGCAGTCTCTGTGTAAGCACAGTACCTGGCAGCAGACGGACATTGCACAACTGTCAGCTGCTGTTATTTCATTATGCTGAGTTCCTTCCAATTAAAATCACTTGGGGATTGTAAACCTCTGTGAACCAGTTAATTAAAATGAACTGGGAAGAACTCCACTGGTTTCTAGGCCTTGGCACGCTTTGTGGAACGGATGAATTATCTGTTCCTTGAAAGTTGGAAGGAAGTTTCTGCTCCTTCTAAAGTCACCATTTCGAGTCATGCCTTTTCTTCCCTTTGGGGGGAGGGTGTGGTTTTGAATACTCCCCCACCATTTAAATAAGGGTTTTTAAAATTTAATCCTAAGAACAGGGTCAGCCAACTCTTTCTGTGAAAACCAAAATAGCAAATTTTCAGACTTTGTGGCATATACAGTGCCTTCTTTTTTTAAGAACTACTTTAAAAGTGTGTGTGTGTGTGTGTGTGTGTGTGTGTGTGCAGGCAGGCACACTGAGTGCAGAGGGCAGGTGGTTTTGAGCTGCTGTGGGAGTGCTGGGACTTGAACCCCAGTCTTCTGGAAGAGCAGCCAATGCTCTTAACCACTGAGCCATGCCTCCAGCCCAACAACCTGGGTTTTAATGGTGGTCAATTACTTCATGGGTCCGTGTGACTTTGAACCCATTACTCCAACCTCTCTATACCAGTCCTCCTCCATAAAATAGGATCCACTGACAGTACCTGCTGTGGACAGGTGTCAGGGGGATCTGATAAGCTAACAGCTGTTAAGTCCTTAGAGGTTTTCTTGGCACTTATCGGCTGTCGATATTAGCTTCATTACTTCAAAATAAGGTATACCTGGGGTTTAAAATGCCCGTGCTGCGTTGTTAAGATGTCTCTCTCTTCTTTTGCTGCTGTTAAAATGTATAATGCATGAGAATTATTCCTCGGAAGGGTGAAGAAAGTTGTCTATAAAATGACAAGGGCTTGGAGCACATTTTGATGAAAGCACCCCTTTGACATTGCCAAGTTCTTAGTATCTACCTTTCCAGAATGATAACATTTCATTATGGCTTTCAAATTTAATAGCCTAGAAATGTACCCAGTGGTTATTGAAGAGTTCAGACATCTGGCAGATTTGGATTTGATTCTGAGACCTGCCATCCTTGCTAACTTGTAACCTGGAGGGGAAAAAAAAAAAAAACCCAAGAATAAAAGACACTAACCTTTTAAGGCTCACCTCTCTTCTGTGAAAGCTGGCTGGAAAGGGCAGTTATCTCAGAGGGTCGTTACAGTAATTAAATACAACTTGTGTAAAGAGTCTGATGGGGGGGGGGCTTACACGCTGTAAAATTTTAATGGGATAGCTATTATTTTTACTATCCTCCAGGGCATTCACTCGGGAAGATCCATTTAAGATTCAAAGCCATTTGCCGGTTCCTCATTGAGCCATGGTCCCCTTTTACTGTAGGTCCGAAGTGCCTAACTGGGGGGGAAAGATGGCTCAGCAGTTAAGAGTGTTTGCTGCTCTTGCAGGGGACCAGAGTTTGGTTGCTACCATTCACCACCCAGGCCGCTCATAACTGCCTGTAACTCCAGCACCAGGGGATCCCACCCTCTCCTTTGGTATGTGTATACATGTCTGATGTGCGTGTTTTAAACATGTGGAGGGTGACACTGGATGTCTTTCTCAGTTACAGTCCCTTTAATGAACTGAGGCAGAGACTCTCAAATCAAAAATTTTAAAACCTGTATTTATACTTTCTGATTCATGCTTTACTCGCTTTTGCATTCGTTTATTTACTGTGGGAGGAGCACATGTGTGGAGGTCAGAGGACAAAGTGTGGGAGTTGGTTCGCGCCTTCTACCAGGCGGGTCCTGGGGACCGAACCTCTGCTGAGGCCTTGTGCCGGTTCCATGTTTAACTTTGGTCTCCTGTTGTCTTTTCCCTATTCTCTTGAGCTCTGTCCTGTGGTGCAGCCAAGCAGGAATGCATTTTCTCTGTTGCCCCAACAGGCTAAAACTGTGGTTGTGGAAGCCACACTCCTAGTTCTTGCCATGTCCTAGGACACTGACATGTGAGTATGGCTAGAAATGATGGCGGTGTTCAGGATGTGAGTGGGACTTGAGTGCTAGTCACAGCTGTGGTATACCAGAAGTTGTGGCTCTCTGAACTCTCTAGTTGTAAATGGCTGACGGGGCCCTGAAGGGGTCTGATTCCTTTCTGTTAATAATTCTTTAGCTGCTATCTCATGATACTTCTGTGTGGTTTTGTATGTGTGTGCGCACACACATGCATGCATGCGAGCCTGCGTGAGTGCACACATGTGAAGGTCAGAGGAGAGCTTGCAGGAATCAGTTCTCTCTCTCCACCATGAGGGTCACAGGGTGGAACTGAGGCCATCGTGCTTGGCTGTAAGTGCCTTTGCCTGGGCAGCCATCTTGATGAGTCCCAGGAAGTAGTCTTTTAATATTTGCACTTAGCAGCAGCGTTTGTGGAAAAGTTAGTTACCTTTAACATGAATGTTTAGCTTTAGATTGTGTAACTCCTTGAGCAGGTAAAAAAAAAAAAATGAAATTTAAATTTTTCTTTAAGAAAGCTTGGTTGGGCTGGGCAGAGGTGGTGCACACCTTTAATCCCAGCACTCTGGAGGCAGAGGTAGGTGGATCTCTGTGAGTTTGAAGCCAGCCTGGGCTACAGAGTGGGACACACAAGAGTACAAAAAAAAAACACTGTCTCTTGAAAAAAAAAAAAAAAAAAACAAAAAAAAAAAAGAAAAAAGAAAGTTTGGTTGGATTTTCATCACTGAAGGGGTGCAATTTGGATCTGCACATGAATTTATGTATCAACCAAACACACACACACACAGTCCCAAGAACTTGTTTATTTGTTTTGTAAATTAGTGTTTATTGTAATCTGACTACTCAAGCAATGAGCCAGCTAGTCCTGAAGACTTCCAGAGCTCTGCCGGCGGAGACCTCCGGAGTTCCCACTTAGCGTCTCCACTTACTTTAGAATAAGCAACTCAGCCGTTACATATCCCAGAGACCTCTTCCTCTCATGCCTCGCCTGAGTCCTGCATCTCAGATATCCACTAAATAAAACTCCTGTCAACCCAATCTCCCCAGACGCAATCACAGGGCTAATGTCTGATGCCTCTTCTCTTTGCCACACATATACAAATCATTAGCGAGATTTATTTATACAGTCTTCAAAGAGAGTCTTGAAACTGTCCGCTGCTCCCCGTCTCCGCTGTTAACTGTGCTCAGAGTCTGTTGTTCTCTGTCTAAGCAACTGCCTCGTGGCTGGCCTTTCCTCCCCCTCTCTTTCCTATGTCTGGTCTCCTAGCTCTGTGGAGACAGAACAGCCAGAATCATCTTACAATGGATGGTGTCAGGCCTTATTTAAAAGTATTCAGACACCCCTTACCATATTTAGGATTTTAGGATTATATTTTTCATAGCTTTTGCTCTTTTTTTTTCTTTACATTTTTATTTTCCCATATTCATGTGTGTGTGCATGCATATCTGTGTGTGTGTGTGTGTTTGCATGTGTGAGGATATGTGTGTGGATATGTGTGTGGAGTACATGTGCCCGTGTGTGTGCATGTATGTGTGTGTGTGTTTGCATGTGCACATGTGGAGGCCCTCGGCTGATAGCTATAGTCATCCTCCATCACTCTTCCACGTTATTTATTAAGGCAGGGCCTTTCAAGCAAACCCAGAGCTCTCTGACATGGCTAGTCTCGCTAGTCAGCTTGCTTCGATGACCCCTGTCCCTGTTTCTTCCCGGGCTTGCTTCTGACCCCTGTCCTGTTTTTCCCCCGGGCTGGAATTACAGGTATGCTGCCATACACACCCAGCATTTACGTTAGTCCCGAGGATCCCAACTCTGGTTTCCATGCTTAAGCAGCAAATGCTTGAACCACCGAGCCATCTCCCCAGCCCTTTGTATTTGGAATTAAATGTAAAGTCTTTGTGTTGTTCACTCTGCCGTCCCCATACAATCTCACCGGTGCTGTTTTATGCCCCACATTGTCCTTCAGACATTCTGGTGGTTTGTCTGCCTGCCTGCTTTCCTTTCCTTTCCTTCTTTCTTTTATTTATTTTTCTAGCATTTATGGTTTTGTACAGCGTAATTTTATCCATCTGGAATGTTCTTGCTCTTCCCACACCTGGCTCTTCTTAAAATTTAGTCTTAGCTTCCCTTCCTCAAGGAGCTTTTTTCGGGCTACTCTGTGTCCGCCACAGCAGCAGACCCTCCCTCACTTGCATTTTCTTCTCCCCCCCCCTCCTCCCTCCTCCCCCTCCTCCTCCCTCCTCCCCCTCCTTCTAAGCCTTTAGCATCTTTGCAAGTTCATTTGTCAGCTCACCGACTGGATGTGTCTTCCAAGCTCAAGACTAAAACTCTAAAGACATAGTTAACTAAATAAATGAACTCACGTGGGAACTCTTTTCATTCTATTCACAAGGAGCCATGCCCATGGCCTGGCTTTTGCCCTTATTGGTAGTAGGCGCCCAAATGTTAACCGGAGGCCAGCCACATCCAGTTCTCCTTATGTGGACTCTGCCTACTGATATCAATGGTTCCTGACTCATGATGGCTTGACTTACATTTTGTTTCTGACTCTAGGATCGAGGGAGTGTAATTTGCATTCATTGGAAATTGTATTTTGAATTTTGATCTTTTTCCCAGGGTAGCAATATGTACTATGATGCTCTCTAGGGAATCTGGGCAGGAAGCCATCACTCCCAATCAGCCACATGAGCATGAGGCTAAATAACAGATACCTTCTTTTTTTAATTTTAATTTAATTTTTTTGCCCTTTGAGACAGGGTCTCGTGTAGCCCAAGCTGGACTCAAACTCACTATGTAGCTAAGGATGACCATGAATCTCTGAATCTTCTGCCTCTGTCTCCCAGTTGCTGGGATTATGAGCATGCTTCACCACATATAGCTTTGTGTAGTGCTAGGGGTCAGACCCAGGGCTTTGTGCAGGCTAGACCACTACTCTCCTCACTAAGCAACACCACCAGCTACAAACAGATATCTCACAGTATTCACGTCGTTAAGCTATGTTTGGTAGATGAGATTTTTTTTAATTTAATTTCTTTAATATGTATGAGTGTTTTACCTGCATGTATATATGTATACCACATGCATGCCTGGTGCCCAAAGAGTCCAGAAGAGGTCATTGGATCCCTTGGAACCAGAGGGGCATGGTTGTGAGCCATCATGTGGGTGCTCGGAATTGAACCCAGGTCAGCAGCAAGTGCTCTTAACTGCTGAGTCATCTCTCAGCTCCTAGATTTATTTTTGAATTTGAGAATTTTTTATTTAGTTGTTTTTATTTATGTAGTTTTATTTAGAAGTCAAAATGTTGGTGCTGGAGAGATGGCTCAGTGGTTGCTGCTTGTCTAAAGGACTCAAGCAACTATGGGGGGCAGCTCACAGTTGTCTGTAACTACAGCTGCAGGGGATCCATCACTTTCCTGGCCTCCTTGGACATGGCATTCATGTTCACATGTGCTGTACAAGCATACACACACACTCACATATTATTAAACTGAATCTTAAAAAAGAACTAGAATATCTAACTAAATAATTTTGAGGGGATTGAATACCTCCCAAGAGAAAAGCTTAGGACATGAATACTTCAGTTGTAAATCCAACCAAGCAACGTTTACATATCTCAAAGAAATTCAAAGAGATTGCAGAGAAAGGAACGCTTGCACACCCGTTTCCCAAGGCCAGCATTGCACTGACACCAAATCCAGGCCAGGATACTATAAGAAAATTAAAGTCACTATTCCTGATGAACGCAGGGGCAAAAATCTTCTACAAAATACCAGCAAATTAAATTTTGCTCATTAAAAGATCATGTACCATGCTCAAGGGGAGGGCAGGGTGGCTTAACAGTCACAAGTCAACTCTGTGGCATACTCCTCCAATCAAAGAGGATCAACTCACAGCTCTGTAGATGGAGAAAGAGTATTTAGCCAAGTTCAACATCCTTTCAGAATAAAAACCCAGGCAGTAAGTGTAGAAGGTGCACACCTTAGCACAACAAAGCCTGCTTTTGGCAAACCCACAGTAGCACAGTAAGGATAAAACAAAATACAGAAAGTTTTTCTTCTAAGAATCAAGATAATTTTTTTTTTTAAAGACAAGGTCTCTCTAGTAGTTCTGACTGTCCTGGAGCTCACAATATAGACCAGGCTGGCCTCGAACTCACAAAGATCCTCCTGCCTCTGCCTCCCCATATGTTGGGATTAAAGGTGTGTGACACTCATGCCTGGCAGGGCAAAAATGCATTCTTGTCAACATGATCCTGAAGTTCCTACCCAGAACGATTACATCAGGAAAAATAAAAGGCATAGAAATTAGAATATAAAAAAGTAAGATGATCTGTTTGTGGTTGACGAGATTCTACATATAAAAAACTCTAAAGATAACATAAAAATAGCCTGCCAGAATTAATAAATTAATTCAGTAAACTTGTAGGGTACAAAATCAAATAGAGAAATCAGGACCTTGTGCATTAACAATGGACTATCTGCAAAAGAAATCAAGGAAGCCGAGTCAACAAGATGGCTCAGTGGGTCAAGGCACTTGCTGCCAAGCCCATCTACAACCTCAGTTCAATCCCTTGGACCCCACATTGTGGAAGGAGAGAACCAACTCCCAAAAGTTGTCATCTGACCTTTACATACCAAGGCATTCTTGAAATTGAGTGTGCATGCACACACACACACACACACACACACACACACACACACACACACACAAAACAAACAAACAAGGAAGACAGCTCCATTTACAATACCATCTTTTAAGAGTATTTAGGAATAAATTAAAGCAGGTAAAAGATGTATGCAATGAACGCTAGAAAACACTGATGAAAGAAAGCTGAGCATATAAACAAATTGAAACTGAAATTTTCTCATGTTCATAGATCTGAAAATAATTATTTAAACATCAGCACTATGCAAAGTGGCCTAAAGACTCAATACAGTCATTGAAATTTTAATGAAAAAAATTTTACAAGCACAAAAAATTACAGGCAAAAATTAACTAAAAATGGACTAAAGATTTAAATTCCAAATAAGACTTGTCTTTTGGGCAATTTAAAAAAAAATGTTTGATACCTAACTCACAAATAAAAAAAGGGGGGGTGGTGGTTAGCAAACCAATTTGGAGCTTCCACACAATAGAGAAATGTATAGTGCAAAGACCACGTATAAAGTAAGAGAAAATGCATGTAAGCCATATACCTGATAAGGAGTTAGTGTCCTAAACGCATAAGGAAGTCAATAGCAATAACAAAAGCAAATTTTTTTAAATCAAATCAAATCACTTTATTGTAATTAACTCAGTGACAAAGACATCACACAGCATGTTTAAGGGAGACACTCAAACGTGAGCCAAGTCCCGAACTCTACCCATCCCAGTGAGCTTCTATACAGTTAGGAAGACCACAATGAAGCCCTGGAGCTTTACTTTTTTACATTGTCACTGTCACTTACATATTTATGTACTGCGCGCGTGCACCACACACACACACACACACACACACACACACACACACACAACTATGACAGATTAAAAACTAGAAAAACATTATCTTTAGAGCCTTCTTCATGAATCAAATGTCCTGTACCTGCCTTTTGCCCTTCCTCATCACCTGCTATAACCCGTTCATGGTCTCCTTTCTTATCATAGTATAATCACACTTCTATCTATATATGTGTGTATGTGTATATATATACAAAATTAATGTATGTTATACACACACACACACACATATACATTACAGGCTGGGATCTGCATGTGGAAACCAAGGTGTTTTGTTTTTCCCTGAGTTTTGGTCACTAGCTTTGTATTTTCCAAATCCATCCATTTTCCTGAAAATTCTGTGATTTCCGTTTCTCTTCATAGTTCAACAATAGTCCATTCCTTTCCCTCTCCCAGGAAACTTTAAAATGACAGTGGCGAAGAACTCTAACAGACATTTATCTGAAGACGCCATCAGGTACGTGAAAGCATGCTCAGTGTTAATAGTCATGGGAGAAAGGCAAGCTAAAGCCACGAGGAGATGTTACCTCATACCTTCTAGAATGGCTGTTATGAAACCAATGAATGGGCATGGATGTGGAGAGAAGAGAAGTCTTGTTAGAGAGATGTAAATGAATATAACCATTGTAGAAAACAATATGGAAGTTCATACGTATATATCAAAACATACCACCACATGGCATAAATATAAGCAATTGTTACCTACCCGTGCTTACTGACCTTAAAAGACAAGACGTCGAACCATGTTGAATGCAGCACAGCTACTAATTTAAAACAATAGTAACAAACCCATCACAAGTTAACACTTGAATTGAAAAAGGTTCTTTGGAACCAAAGCTTACCTGGTAGCGTCACTCTACGTCTCTGCCAGTCTCTTCAGTGCCAGACTTGATAGCAGACAGCTGGATTCTCATCTGCTGGCGCCTTCTGACTGTTACGATGTCGTCACAGGTCCTACAGCCTCAGGGAAATGTCACTGTACACTCGGAAGCAACAACTGCTGTAAGCGATGAAGACAACACATGTGTGTGTGTGTACATGTGTGTGTGTGTGTGTGTGTGTGTGTAGGTGGAGATTAGGGGGTCATTGTCCGTCGTCTCCCTTTATCACTCTCCGGTTTATATTTTGAGACAAGGCCTCTCACGGAAGCTCACCAAATAGGCTACACTTGCTGGCAGCAAAGCCCAAGGGGTTGTTCTGTCTGTCTCCCCAGCACTGGGATTCCACATGGGTCCTGTGACCGGCTTTTTATTACGTTGCTGCTGGGGATCAAACTCAAGTCTTCACATTTGCAGCGCCAGCGCTCTACCAGCTGAGCCCTCTCCCCAGCCCGAATGGAAATCGGGTTGGCTGACGTGATCCCATGAATTTGTGGATTCACACTCAGAGCTAAAGTCTATTCTAGTGTAAATCTGGAGTGATAGAGACATTTTATAATAACATTTAAGATCTGTTAATGATAGAGATATTTAATGACAATGGATACATTTTTTTTCAGTTTTAAAGATTCTGACTAGAATGTTTTATATATCTCATCGATGAACATTTTATGGATACTGTATTTTTTTCAAGAATGTTGAAAATAGGGGCTAGAAAGATGGCCCAGAGGTTAAGGGCACTTGTTGCTCTTGCGGAGAACACAGGTTCAGATCCCAGCACTCACATGGAGGCTCACAATCATCTGTCACTCCAGTTTGAGGAAGAATATAACGTCCTTTTCTGTCTTCCTCGTATGATGCAAATACATACATGCAGGCCAGATACCCACACAAATAAAAAAAAAACCCTAAATCTAGAAACCCAGAATTTTAAAAGGCAACAAAATGGCAGTAAAGGGATGTTTAATTAAGTACATATTGGCTAAGAATTCTGCAGAGTAGAAGAAAGACCCCTACCCCCCACCCCAACTGATCACTGATATTCCAAGCGTATTCCTATTCTAAAGGCTGCGGAGGAAAACCTGCATCCTGAGAGACATTATGCCTGACGGGAAGGTCTCCTCTTCGGTGTTAGATGACAAAGCAATAATATTGTCAGGACAAAGAGAAAACAGAGAAGCAGCATATTTAAACCCCTTACCTGGCTATGCTGTTACTCAAAAATGTCTGTTAAAGGTGGTGCAATGATTGGGGAAATGAACCTGGAAGGAAGGAGGGAGACTTCAGAATGAATGGCTTGGCAGTACGTCAGTCGATATGACTAATCTTTTCCACTATACAATGGATTTGGGAGTGGCTGGGGGTTAAAGGATATAACTAACTGGGTGCCATGGGGCATGCTTTTAATCCCAGTGCTCAGGAGGTAGAGAGAGGCAGATTGATGAGAGTTCAAGGCCAGCCTGGTCTATATAAGTGAGTTCCAGTATGGCCAAGGAGACCCTGTCTCAAAACAAAGCGAAAAGCCAAACCTAATTGACCGAACGAACAAACAAAAAGGTTTAACAACAGTTAAGGTAAAAATGAGAAATTCAATGCATTGCTAAGGTGTGCCAGAATCTTTGCTTCAGTACACTGAGTATTTTTTAAATGTTTGTGTATAAATTAAGAATTTAAAGAATTAACAGAAATTGAATGGAAGAATGGAATAAATAAAAAACAAAGGAAATAAAGGCTAGTAAGGAAAATTCAACCAACTCTTCAGAAAAGCTGGAAAGGAAAAAATGGAAAAGAAAAGGCGTATTGAAAAATTACGCCAGTGATTGCAAGTGTAAACAGATCCGCTTCCTTGTGTCACTTAAGGGAAGGACTCTGGACTTGTTCACACCTAACAATGTGACTTTGAAATACTTAAAGAAAAAAAACTACAAGAAGTGATGGATAAAAGCATTGGTGTATCGGTTTATAATTGGAGCTATTGAGAATGGCTAGATAACGCAGACAGAAAAGAACAAAAATTAGTGGCGATGTAAACACAGTTAAGAAGCTTGGTCTTGTGAATATAAATAGAAATTAATGCCTAGCAATTAGAGAATTACTGTTTCTTGTCTAACACCTCAAACAATTCAAATCAACCAAACCTTAAACTAAAGGAAGCCGTAAGAAATGACAAATCGCACAGACTAGTTCTATTTGACTGCAATGCAGTGGCTTTTCAAAAATCTACATTCAAGAGACATTTCTTTTTTACGTAGAATTCAGAATCGTAAACGCATTCCTTTACGCCACTAATGGAAACAAAGTGCAGATCTGAACCACGATGAGGTATGTGGAATCCGGTTCAAGTGGCACTTGGAGGAGAATTTATAGCCTTCGATGCATATGTTAAAAATTAAGAGAGAATAAAAATAAATGAGATAAATATGCAACTCAAGAAGCTAGGAAAGGGGGCTCAAATAACTAGGAAAGAAATCAAGAGCAAATTAAATGACGAAGAAAGAATGTAGTCGGCAGAATTAAAAGCCACTTTTAGAAAAAAACAAAGACGTGAAGAAAAAAAAAACCCAAGAACTGTATCAATAAGAAACATAATCTCATTGGAAAAGAGATTATAAACTGTAATCTGAAGTATTTTATAAGGCTTGTATAACTTTGATACCAAAGCCAGACAAGGACAGTATAATAATAATAAAAAAAAGTGTGAACTGAGACGCAAAAATGGTATCCAGCTGCACGTGCGTATAAACCAGACCCTCGTAGGCACGGTTAAGTAGGGCTTAGGAATGTAAACACATTTTAACCTCAGAAACTGCTGTGATTCACATCTTTAGTAGATAGGAAATCATCAAATCGCAACAAATACAGAAAAGCCATAAAATTAAACTCATGAATGGTATAATTTTTTTTAAGCTAGGATCTTTATAACCTCCAATAAAGAGGCTCTGCCAAAATGTCCACAGTGGACATTTGTCCTCAACGGCAAAGATAGGACTGTCCTCTTTCTCAAGCCTGGGATCAGAGTTATTTTGTCTCACCACAGAGATACAATTGTTAATAAAAGTTTCAAACAAACAAACAAAAAAGCCAGTGATTAGTGAAGATGTTAGCATTTTAAAAATCCTTGAGAAATCTATAGAAAGATAATCAGATAACAACAACAACAACAACAACAGAAAACCTGCCAGCCAGTTCACTGGCTCACACACCAACACACAGCCAGCAGCGGCCAATATTCCCTTCAAAAAATGTATAACCCAGGTCAGCTCATGAGAAAAACATCATATAAACCCAAATTGAGAAATGTTCTATACAATATTTCCCTTTGTACATACCCCAAAACAGCCAAGTTTATGGAAAAT
>CABHPH010162054.1:39903-52726 GCA_902168325.1 Peromyscus nudipes | reverse complement strand
CACACACACACACACACACACGCACACATACACACACACAGAGTATTTTAAGCTTCTTACAGGCTCAGTAGAGAATGATCTCATCCACAATGAAAAGAAGGAAGGCTTATGGAGCATGAGTGAGAGAAAAAAAACCTTTATGCTAAGTGTCTAGTTAGCCTATTACCTAACTAACTAACCAACTAGCTAACTGAGTAACTGATGCTAAGGAGCACTTTTGACTGAATAGACTCAGAGTCTTTTATTTTTCAAACATCATTTTTTAGGTGATCCTTCGGGAGTTTCACATCACGCACCCCAATCCCACTCACTTCCCAGTCCTTCCAAACCACCCTTCACTCTTGTAACATTCCCTGCAGAGGAAAACTTAGAAAGAAATAATAAAAATAAAATAAAAATAAGAAATAAAAGTACAAATAGGAATATTAATTAAAACAAACAAACAAAAATCCACAAAACAAAAACAAAGAAATAAAGAAGCAAAGAAACAAAACCCCCCTGTGCCCCAGTCTCCCTACCTCTCCATCACCTCTTCATTCGTCTCAGTGGCCTTGGGAGCTGCGGTGTACGGAGCAGCTCACCCTTTTGTCCAAACAACTTTACCTGCAAATGTTCACGGTGCAATGTGTTGTCGGTCAGGTTCAAGGCCTCTGGCTTTCACCCTCAACCCTGGACCCTCACAGGAACTCCTCTAGGATATCCTGCTGTTGCCCCAAGTCATGGAGATCCTGTGGCTAGTCCCTTTGCATGCTCCAGCGGGTCACAGATGAGATAGATATCGGGGAGTGCCAACTCAAAGTGTGCCTTGGTGGTAGCTGAGAAGACGGTCAGTCAGGGCTGCTGGGACCATGACCCTCAGGTAAGGCGTGGGAGCTAGCTCTCCCATGTGCGGGGGCTCACTCTCCTACGAGGGGTGGTGACGGCTCTCCCATGCTTGGATCATCAGTCTGCTATCCCAGGGCTGGCAAGGGGTGGGGTCAGCTTAGTATGGACCTTGTACTTCGACACCTGGCTCAGCTTATGGTTCACATGGGCCCCTGTGGTAACACGGACAATAGACATCAACAAAGACCCCAGTGGCAGCAGGACCAAGGGCCCAGACATTGCCATTAGTAGGAGCTTAGGTCCAGATGTCGCCATGGTCCTGGGTGGCAGCACAGGCCTCCCAGATTGGCACGGGCCCAGCAGAAGCATCAGCAACATCCCTGAACTCCAGTGTGATCCCAGGTGGCAGCCCATGGCCTTTGATAGTAAGAGGAGCCACGGACATCAACACAGACACTGGCTTAGGTAGAACCATGGGCCCAGACATGGCCCCTGGCCACATCTCAGCCCTGGACATCACTACAGTCCTAGGTGACATCATAGTCCATCCCTATCTGTGTGGCCCTGGCAGCAGCATGACCTTTAGGCATCAATATGGCCTTAAGAGTCTGCCCAGACCCCAGGCATCCTCACAGCCTTTGGTGGGAGCAGGAGCCATGGACACCAACACAGACTTTGGCAGGCACGGACCCAGCCAAACAGGCCTGGATGTCACCATGGCCCTGGGTAGCAAAGAGGCCACCCACATCAGCTCATTTTCACTGCCTTTACCTCTTCAAATCTGTCTCTCTCCACGGACATGAGCCATTATGCCTCTCTCTCTCCCATACCACACCATATATTTATTCACCATAATGGGCCCATGGTTTCTTCTATTCACCCAGGGCAGGAGGCCTCAGGCAGGCTTCTAGACTCAGAGCTTTTTCCCAATCAGTAAGTGACCAACTTGTGGGACAGAAAAGCTTGGTAATGACAGCTCCCCCACTCCACTGCACCAGAAGAGCATTGCGTCATCTGGCTCAACGTCACTGCAGTGACAGTGTGAATGTGAGCAACCACACTCAGTCCGCATGACCCATGGCTGGGGCGCTGATAGATCCCTTAATAAGGACCCAAACTGGATCCACAGACCCCGTGTGGAAAGGTGAGGAGTGGGTTTGCTGGCTTGTTTGCTGCTGAGAAAGAGTCAGGCAGATCCTTGGTGCTTCCTAGCCAGCCAGCCTAGCCTACCTGTGGCGTTCTCAGCCAGCAAGAGACCTAGTATAAAAAACAAAATGGCAGACGGTTCCTGAGGAACAACACTCAAGGTTGTCTTTTGTCTCAACATATATGCACACACACACACACACACACACACACACACACCTGCATACCCATGTACTTTGGCACACACGTGAACATGTGCACACATAATTTTTTTAATGACTCGTGGATTACAGATCCCCAAGGGTTTTAGGTGTTCTGGGAACTGGAATGCAGATCTAGCCTGCCTCAGTCTCCATAGTCTTAGAGTCACTGAAATGCTGCTCACTCCACACCCCCTTGGACGAGTCTTTTTCCAGTTGTTGAAGTCTTGGCCTGGAACCATGGACTCAGCCGATCTAGCACACTTTCCTTTTCTAGTAAATTCTGAAGAATCCTTCCTTTGAAGCCAACATATCCAGCTGCTCCTCACCTTTCCAAAACACACTTGTAACGGTGTAGCCATACACAAGTGGAAATTAAGGTAGTAATTAATTAGTGAATCCAAATAAAGGCCAAGGAACATGTTCTAGAAGAAGTTCCGAGTGATCAAATTAAGGTGAGGTCAGCAGAATCAGTGTGATGAAAAAAAAAAGCCTGTTAAAGAAAAATACTTTCAAGGGGCTCCCATGACTAAAGGCAATCACAGGCGAGCTGATGGGTTAACTCATTTCTGCCGAGCGTGGTATCATTGTGTTCAATCTGATAAAGGAGCCCGCAGTCACTTTCAAATGGAGGGATGGGAATTAGCCCCATTCCCTTTCCAATTACTAATTTTACAGAAACACAAACAGCTCAGCAAAGGGATGTATTGTCTATTCCAAGGCTTTCTGTGAGCAAATGCATTTGATAGTTGAGACGACACTCAGCATGAAATACGGCCCTGATTTTCAATGTTGCCCTCGAATTCTTTTATTTTGCCATCAGTGGATTAAATAATTGATTGTGGGGGGACATACAATAGGGTTAGAACAATGCCAAGATCATCTCAAGAGTTCCAGAGGTGTGATTCGTGTCAAAGTAAGTATTTAAAAAGTTATATCTAGTGCTGTTCCCAAACCAGACTCTCTGATTTAATCCCTACCCCCATCCACTCAGCTGGTGTAAACCTCTGTGGCCAATCTTCCACGAATAACATGGCCAGCCTCTCCTGGAAATGAGGTAATCCATGCTGCTACGGACTTCAATATAGGTATGGCTGGCACTGTGACAAGGACACACTGATGGAACACATACAAAGAAAGGGAGGTGGGGTCTCCCTTATTGTCACAAGTCACATTCTTTCTTAGTCTTAGGTCAAGAATTGTCGATGGTGACTACTGTGGCTAGTGCAGATGGTTCCTGTAATTGTCCATGGATAATCTACTCACACTAAGACAGCATGATCTATGGCCTTGGCTAGAGGCTTGCTACCTTTCTGTTTTAAGCCTCATCATTTAGATGCCTTGGATTACTGGTGTATTTGACAATATCATCGTGTGCAATGTGTCCTCCTGAAGTTTCCATTTACTGTCCAGCTCTCCAGTTGCCTGTGGTCTTCTGTGGTGCTACCTCAGGGCTGGTCCAGTTGCCTTTCTCTGTCTGCAATAAAACACACTGACAGAAAGTAACTTGTGGAAGAAAGGCTTACACTTCCCTGTCACAATCTGTCAGTGAGGGAAGTTAGGGCAAAAACTTGTTAGATATGAAGCAGAGACCATGGAGGAACACTGCTTGTTGGCTTGCTCACAGGTTTATACTGAGTTAGCTTTCTTACACAGCTTGGAGCTTGTGCTTAGGGAATGGTGCCACCCACAGCAGGCTGACCTGCCTATATCAAAGAACAATCAAGGGAATCTCCCTGTCCCCCACCTCAGACATACCCAATTTGATCTGGGCCATCTGTCAACTGAGATTCTCTTCTCAGATGGTTCTAGGTTGTGTCAAGTTGACAATTAAAGCTAACCAGAACAGTAGTTATTAAATCAATGCTCACTAAGCAAATACATTGCTTTCTCTCTAAATAAATATACAGTTATGTATTTAGATTTAGTATTCTTGGGTTATTGTCCTTAATTAGAACTTCCAAGTTGTGTAAGGTCCTGGTCCTACATAACCAAGATCTTCCCTGTCTGTAGCTTCATTGACCCCTCAACTCGAATGATGTGTACATTTACATTTATAGTGTGACTCTTCACTTGAGCACCAGACTCTTCTTAACTACCTTTGGCATCAGCTCTGGGACACCTCAGAGATGTCTCCAAGCTCATGTGGTCACGATTAGCTTCATTATACAACATTTCTGTCCACCCTGGATGTGGGGCCACACTCTCTCTGGGAATGGTAAACTCTGTTAGCCAGCTAGTGGGAGGTCTCACTGTGAGCTCTTGTACCTGTTCCTGGTGTTCCGCCAATTTTGCCTTTTACATAGCTCCTCAGTTCATTTGTCTCTACCATTTCTACCACTTCTCTGACCCAAGATCTCATCACTGTCCTGTGAGTCCTACCATCTCAGCTCTCCCTGGTTTTATTTTTGGGGCCTCCCAAGCCATTCCTCAGAGACTGCCTAGAGCCATCTTTGCAAAATAAAAGTCTAATCATGCCAAATCTCCTCTACAAAGCTTTGAGTGGCTTCCCCAGTGCCCTTAACATTGCAAAACAAAGGCTTAAAATATCCAATAAAACAGCATGATTTGGCTGTCACTCACCCAGACTCCCTCCCTTTCTTAGCGCATTTCCTTACACATGCTCTCCAATGTCACCTCCACCTGAGGCATTCAGGTCATTTTCCAAGTCCTTTGATACATGGCTGTGTAGTGGGTAGCCATTCCAACCTTGATCTGGAAGTTCCAACCCCCAATGAGGCTTTGGTAACTGTCACGCCTACAAGGCGGGGCCAAGAGAGGACCCTGAAGACATGAGATCCGGATGTGCCATCTCTCTTGGTTCCAGGACCCTGAATGCTGGAGGTAGACTGAGCAGAGTTCTCCAGAGAACACCGCCGGACTGCGCTACATCTTTCCCAGACCCTGTGACCTACCTATCCCTTCATTTGTAAGTTATGCCACTAAATAAACCTCCCTTTTAGCTATGTGTAGTGGCCTTAATAATTTCACCAATATGGCTTTTTTATAGACTCTTGTCTTCACTTTCCGACAATGCACCTATTCCAGGCTTTCTGTTGCATAGCCATTGCCTCCAAGTTGGAGTTTTCCACCCTGCAGGGAAGCTCCTCAATAAGGAGCCAAATGGAGGCTCATTAAGACTCATAAAGTAAACAACTCACAAGTCTCAGGAAGTTGCTGAAACTGACCAGATGTACAAAGTCCCTTTTTCCCCAATGTTATATAAGCAGTAAGAACTGCTGAGGAGACCAGCTGAGCAAACCAGAAGAGACCTGTTGAGCTGCCAGCAAGTCAAGCAGAGAGCACAGAGCTCCAGCTTTCATGACTCCATGAAATTTCCACAGATTTCCATGCTGTGGTGGCTTTCAATGACGCAGTTACCTTGAGCCATTCTTGCTCTGGTAAGTGACCCCTCACCTTGTTAAAAACCCTAGCAAACTCATTGCTTAATCAAGCTGGACTGTGGTGGTATCATTATTTTGGTCTGTTGTTTCCCAATCTAAGACTGTGTGTTATGTCTCCCCAGGGAGAGTGTCATGCACTTTCAGTTCAGAAGACTCATTTAGATCAACTTCTGTGTTTGCCATCTTACATCTCTACTTGCTAATTTTTAGTGAGCTTTCTTTCCTCTTGGATAGTAAGTCCAGGATGGCAAGGACCAAGTCTTTTCTTGTTCAACACTCTATCCTTGGCATTTGCATAATGCTCTACACAGTCTATAAATATCGGTTGAAAGAGTGAATTAATAAATGGCATGGAGGGATTTAGGCAGTGACAGAAGATAATTCCCAAGGCAGCAATACCAAAGACATTTAGTGTGACAATTTTGATGGGTCAGAGACTCTCAGAGCTCAGAGCTGAACATGAATCCTCTGCTGACTAAAACACCAGGCATGATCAGATGTGCAACAATTTCTGCATTGAGTCTGGTTGGTTTTGTTTTTGTTTCGTGCTTAGCAATCCCGAAGGAGGTCCTCTTATGGCCCATGTTTTTCATATCAGTCAAGGCCACAGTGTGGCCATGATGTAGGGGCCAGAGTTCCTTCTTGATGGGAAAAGCAAACTCGGAGAGGCAAAGTTTCAGCATTGACTTTTCTACTTCATAAATCTTTGCCAATACTTTTCTCTCCAGGTATTCTTTTAGCAGTTAGCTGCTGTTTTAGGACACCCCTCTTTACTTTATTTACTCTCTTTTATTGTTTTTCTCACCCAGAATTCCACTCTTTAAAAACGGCCCTGGGAATGTCTGCTGTGCAGGAGACAGCTTGTTGCCATGAAAAGATCCAGAAAACCACAGCAAACTCCAAGGAGACCAGGTAACAGCTCTTGCGGGGGGCAATAGGCTGAACTGTAGCTGTTATGGTCGAATTGTCTCTTCCTCATCATTAATATGTTGAGGCCCTAATGTCTCCCATGACTGTGTTGGGAGATAGGTCTGTGAAGAAAGTGATGAGGGCCAAATGAAGTCACTGGGTCAAGCCCAGTCTAACAGGATTAGGTTCTTCATGAGATGAGGAGACAGACTTCTTTTTCTGCCATGTAAGGAAAGAGCACCTGGGCAGCCATCTCTGCACCAGGAGGAGAGACTGCACCTGAGATGGAACCTAGCTATAACCACCATCTTGGATTTTCCACTTAACAGGAGAGTTCAGTTCCCGTGTCAACATCTGGTACTTGGTTGTGGCAAGCTGAGCAGCCTAGTGTTCCTCCAAAGACAATGATGACAAGTCCTGAACCTGGTCAATGTTACTATATTTGAAAAAGAAAAGGGAGGGGAGGGTCTTAGTTGGTGAGATTAAGTCAGACTCCCTGAGACAAGAAATCTTGGCTTACTCAGGTGGGCCCTAACTGAGATCATAAGCATCTGCAATAAGAGAGATAAAGCAGAGTTCACACAGATTCATGCACATGTGTGAGTACATGCACACACACACACACACACACACACACACACACACACACACACACACTTGGACTTGTGAGAATTGTGTAATGATGGAGGCTAAGAGTGAAGTCAAGACCACAAATACCAGAACTGAGAACTGTCACTCATCAGTGAAGCTGGAAGAAGAAAGGAAGGGCTTCTCACCAAAGTCCACAGTGAGATGTGGCCCTCAGTGGACTAGACTTCAGGCTCTTGCCTTCTAGAGTGGTGGGAGAGTGAATTCACGCTGGCTCACACTACCACGTTAGTGGCAAGTTGTTGTAGCACCCACAGGATGTTGCTAAGATGAGAAGGGATGGCATTTTTCAGTTATTCATTTCTTGGTAATTCTTCTCACTTTTGACAAGCACTTAACTTGTATTAAGAGAAGTGATAGATTTGGATTTCCTGTACTGTGGGCCCTGGGTCCTAACCCTTGTAACCTGTCAATATTACCTTATTTGGAAAAAGAAGTCTCAGCTGGCAGGGAGCAGTGGCTTTGCTCAGGGCTTCTGCATTGGTAGTTGGTACTTCATGGAACCTAATAAAATTTAGTAGTTGGGTTCGGGTTGTGACTCTCATTAACTGTCCCCACGGCAGTAGGATTTTCTATATCCCCACAGGCAGCTGGAAAATGAGCCCAAGTCCTAGGGTGACAAGTGAGAAAAGTGGTCTATCCTCTCGAGGGACAGGATAAAGGGAGGACACAAACTTGTAGGGTGTAAGTTTTTATGAGAAGAATGTGCAGCCACAAATGTGTTCCAGTTAGGAACTAGTTTGCTTCAGGTAAGGAACAGCCTGGCACAGTGACACACGCTGTAATCCTAGTTCTTGGAGGCTGAGAGAAGATGGTCACTGTGAGTTTGATGCCAGTCCAAGCTACTGAGTGAGGCCTTGTCTCTGAAAAATAAAACAAAACCCAAACAAAAGAAACAAAACAAAACAAAACAAAGACCCCAAACAAAAACTTTTATTTCCATTTACAGATATCACTTTGGGGTCCATGAGAAGGTTAAGTGAGTAAAGGTGCTTGCCTCCAAGCCCGATGACCTGAGTTTGATTCCCAGAAGTCCTCAGACCTCCACAGGCATGCCATGGCACACATGTGCCCACATACACATACATGCAAGTAAGCAAATCAATGTATAACTAACTAAATAATCAAATTTTACTTCATTTAAATTGTGTTTCTTATAAATAATAGATATCCAAGATAAATTATTCCCAGGCTCTCATATTTGAGAAGGCAGGAAAATGTGGATTCCATACAGAATGATTCCCAGCCGCATCTCTAATATATAACATCTTGGTGCTGAGGAGACACTTCCATTATGTGAATGTAATTTACATATACAACATAACTCATTTCCTGATGAGTTTAAGTAATTGAGGTCCCACAGCACATGTCATTCAACATCTTGAAATTTTTAGCATCTCTTTCTCAGTACACTTCAATTAAAAACAAAACCAAAACCAAAAATGCAGTACCAGTTCCATTGAGCTGTAAAGACTGTATTTAAAATTTATAGAAAAAATTGTTAATTTATTCAACTAATAACCATGTTGGTCTGTATTTATGTCTGCAGTCACCATGCCATTCTGGTATGTGTTCTGAGTTGGCCCAACAGCACAGATGGATTCCCCAGGATCAAGAAAAACTTTCTTAGTAGAACTCAGAACAAATATATAGTGCTCCTAGGAGGGAACCAGCTGCGGTCCAGGCCACAACCTGTGACTGTGGGAAGGAAGCATCGAGTTTCAGCCACGAGGGATTTGAACCCCTGACCCCAGCCTCATTAGCACCCTGTTCTAGCCAGGTGTGTTAATTGGTCACACATTGGAAAAAGATGGCAATGGAGAAAAGATGTTGGTGAATAGGATTCTTGGTTTTAATGTGCTTGTTTTGATCCAAGAGAAAAACCCGAGATTCATGGGTCAAATGCAGCTTGGTTTGAGACTTGGAGTCTTTTTGTGAGGGTGGGGCTGCTGCGATTGCTCTTTGATGGACGGGTGCCGACAGCAGGGCACTTGAGACAGGAGAGGGGAAGACGTTATCGGATGGAAGGGGACAGAGGAGTGGGGGGGAAGAGGAGAGATAAGAGAGAAGAAACGAGTTTCTTCGAAAATGCCACAGTGAAAACCGACAGAGTCTATGCCCAAACCAACACTGTGTACGCAAATTTAAAAAAATGAAAACGAACAATGGGAATGGAAGCCTCAGACAGGCGCAGCGCAGGAGCCAGGCTCTCACCGGGCAGCCTTGGCAACCACTTAGTTCTCTTGGTTTCTTCCTCTCTGAAGTGGGAATCATCATGGTTGCTCCTTCAGGTGATATCAGAATAATTTGCCTGACATGTGAAGAGTGCCCAGTAAAATCGGAAAATCCGTATGCATGCACACACATTGTCCGGGTTAGTTTCTATTGTCAACTTGGTACAGCATGGAGTCACTTGGGAAGATTGAACCTCACTGAGGGATTGTCCGGATCACTTTATTTGTGGCCTTGTTTGTGAGAGATTGTCTTGATTGACGATTGTCACCCACTGTGGGCGACACCATTCCCCAGGCAGCTGCATAGGAAATCTAGCTGAGCAAGCAGAGAGCCAGATGGTGAGCAGTGTTTCTCCATGTTTTTTGCTGGAATTCCTGCCTTGACCTCTCCGGGTGATGGATTATGATTTGGAAGAGACTAGCTGAAACAAACCCTTTCCTCTCCATGCTGCTTCTGGTTGTGACATTCATCATAGCGTTAGAAAGTAGGACACACATGAACACACATACACACAAATAAAAATAAATTGTGAAATGTACTTTTTTTGGAAAAAGGAAAACAAAATAAAAGTTAAGAGACAAGGTACTTAGAGATGAAGATAGTCGGGTCACAAAACAGGAGACCATCATCAGTCTTGTCCCCGAATTCATGGTTCACCCTAAGAACTCATATGCTCATTTATCTATGCTGACACCTCCAGCTTCGACGGCTTGGCAATTACACTGATCCATTGATAGATTTTAAATTGATGATTTCTGTGTTTATTGTGTTTTAAATGCCTCTCTTTGGTGTATCTGCTCTGACACATACCCCTTTCATTCATCAACTCTGTTTTCATTGAGAGGTTTTCATCAGTTGCAGATTTTGGTGTGTTTTCTCCTTTCAAACCCTTATGCTTCTTACTTGCTTTTCTTAAGGTAATACCTGGAGACACCAGAGCAGCACTATATTGCTTAATCATTAGCTTCAAAAGTTATTCTTCAACCAGGCTTAGTGTGAACGCCTTTAATCCCAGCACTCAGGAGGCAGAAGCAGGTAGATCTCTATGAGTTAGAGGCCAACCCAGTCTACAGAATGAGTTTCAGGACAGACAGAGCTGCCTAGCGAGACTCTGTCTTGAAAAAACAGTTATTCTTCTAAGTTTTCGTCATAACTGTGGCTGAATGTTCTCTCCAAATTCAGTATATTCACAACTGCTAATGTGAGGGTAGCAGGAGGTGGAGATTCAAGAGGACAATAATGGCGGAGTCCTCAGGAATGGGATAAGTGCCCCCGGCAAAGAGACCTGGAGAATTCCTTTAACTCTTCTAATAAGTGAGCCTGGATGTGTGCTCTCACTAAAGCTGATGATGCCCTGGACTTTGAAGCCTCCATGATGGTGAGAAATAAATGTGGCGATGTAGGTAACCCAGCCTGTGGTGATGTGTTATAGCAACATGTACGGACTAAGACAACAGTCAAGAATGATGTGTGGGAGTTGGCAAGATGGCTGAGAGGTTGAAGGCAGTAACTGTGCTGACTTGGTGACCTAAGTTCCATCCCCGGAGTCCACCCAAAGGTAGAAGGAAAGAACTGACTCTGGAGGGTTGCTCTCTGACCTCTGTATAATGCTGTGGCATGGGTGTCCACACACACATCAGGCACAATAATAATACACATACACAACAACAACAACGATCTTTATACATGCTTGTCATACTAAGAATATTTTAACTGCAGCATTGCTGATCTCTAATTACAAAATCATTGAGTTTTACCTATTTAACACCTATTAAGGAAATCAGATGGCTTTTAAAACCTTGAGTCATGGACTGGGCCCATGTCTCAGTAAAGTGCTTGCCTTGCAAGCATGTGGATTTGAGTTTGGATTTGTGTATTGGTGTAGATACCTGGGTGCAGTGCTACACACCTATAGTCTAGGACTTATGGTAAGGTGGAGACAAGGGGATCTCTGGGGATCTCTGGTCAGGCAGTGTAGTGGAGCCATGATCTCCAGGTTCAGTGAGAGACCCTGTCTCAAAAAGTAAGTTAGAGATGGATTGAGGACACACCTGACAACCTCTGGTGTATCCATGCACACACACACACACACACACACACACACATACACACACAACACACACAAGGTCTCATTTGACCTTGAATTTCTCTGCTTTGATCTATGATGTTCTAGCTTCAGGACTTTGAGGCGGGACAGCCACTGTCACCCCCACACACCTCCTCCAGCAACATTCAGCACGCTCTCGGAAGTACACTGGCTTAAAAGCAATAGCTACTCAGAATACTGCCAACATGACCTACTTAGACATAAGGTAGGAGAGAAAAAATATTTCTCATTTTCCATAAATATATATGTCTCCAGATGTACGTATTCACAGGGAGTCGGAGCTAATAGGATTACAAAACGTTCTATGAGGTCTCCAGGGCCATAAATCAACCAACCTCCACCAGTGGCGTATCGTCCTCAGAAGCCTATCTTTAGTCTTTGAATTTTCATAAGGGAAAAAAGAGCAGGGAGTCAGCACTTCTCAATACAGCTTATTTTCTAACATTGAGGTCCTACTCTTTTCAAAGTCCAGTGTGTACAAACGTCAGTTGCTATGTTTTAGTTAAATGACTCTAACTCCATGGTGCAGGAAGAACCAGTAATTGCACAAATGTAAACTTCCTTGCTAGCTTCGTCAGCCTACATAGGGACCAGGTGCACAATGCATCCATGATCGATCATGTCACTTTTTCTAAGCCCGTCAGTGTGGTCACTGTCTACCGGTGCTCAGTTCCCGAAGACAAGAAAGTATTCCAGTGTGTTCCTTTGGTGTCCCCTGTGGGAGCCCACATGCTGCCTTATAAGATTAATCCAAAGAGGTGGCCAGTCATGATGACAAAAGTGTATTAAAGGAACAGAAACTGCTCAAACGCAGAATAAGAAGAGGTTGACTGTGAATGGAGTTATTAAAGAGACAGTTGACTGGGAATGTTGATAGGCTGCAGCTGGTGAGACTCTAGAGAGCCATCAAAGGAACTGGGCAGAATGGGAACTTGCTTACAAAATTAATGAGGAAAGTGCTTGAGAAAAGACTGTATAGTATCTTAGAAGAAAAGCAGACAATAGTCACACCTTCCTACTAGAGACACTCACAGTGATATCCCATGATATTTGAAAGCCCCAAAGCTGAAATGTTAGAAGCAGGTCCAGGGGCTGGAGAGATGGCTCTGTGGTTAAGAGCACTTCCTGCTCTTGCAGAGGACCCAAGATCAGTTCTTAGCATCCCTGTCAGGCAGCTCACAATCCAGCATCAGAGTCTCAGACATCCTCTTTTGGCCTCCTGGAGCACTGCACTCACATGCACATTCTTTCTTTTCACACACACACACACACACACACACACACACACACACACACACACACACACACACAGAGAGAGAGAGAGAGAGAGAGAGAGAGAGAGAGAATGA
>CABHPH010162054.1:0-39803 GCA_902168325.1 Peromyscus nudipes | reverse complement strand
CACACACACACACACACAGAGAGAGAGAGAGAGAGAGAGAGAGAGAGAGAATGATAAAAAATCTTTTTAAAAAGTATATCCAGGTTTAGAACTTACAGGTGCATTACAGGTTTGCCATGTGTGAGTCATGTGAGAGAGGAAGAAATGGGCAGGGTTTTTGGCAGTTTTTTCCACACAAAGAAATAAGCCTTTAATTCTCAACATTCTTAATTTTTAAAATTATAGTATAGTGCTGTGGGATGGTCTGTATGTCAAACATGTTGCTTATTGGTCAATAAATAAAACACTGATTGGCCAGTGGTCAGGCAGGAAGAAGTATAGGCGGGACAAGGAGGAGAGAATTCTGGGAAGTGGAAGGCTGAGCCAGAGACACTACCAGCCGCCACCATGAAAAACAGCATGTGAAGATGCCGGTAAGCCACAAGCCATGAGGCAAGGTATAGATTTATAGAAATGGATTAATTTAAGATATAAGAACAGTTAGCAAGAAGCCTGCCACGGCCATACAGTTTGTAAACAATATAAGTCTCTGTGTTTACTTGGTTGGGTCTGAGCGGCTGTAGGACTGGCGGGTGAGAGAGATTTATCCTGACTGTGGGCCCGGATAGACTGTGTCTAGCTACAGTATAGTGAATATTGATTCTATTATTTTTCTATTTTCCTGTGTATTTATAAAGGAAACAAAAGTTTTCAATGCCTTTACTCACATTTTAAAATCAAATTTGTTTTTGATTTTAAAGAGAGGAAATATTTGAGAACTTTTCTTTTCATTCAAGTTTCTTATTAACTAGAGATTGCCCTTTGAGAAGCTTAAAATATTTTTTGGGGTAACATGCTATTTCAACACATGTATACATCATACAGTATTTAAATTGAGTTAGGCATCTGTCCTCAGGCATTTATCATTGCTAATGGAGGAAATTTTGAAAATTTGAAAAATGTACAGTTCATCATTGTTCTCCATGGATACCCAGGCTGTAGGAGGGCACCAGAACCTGTGGCTGGTGTCTGCCTTTGAACCCATTATTTGATTTTCTCCATTCATCTCTCATTCACAAGCACTTGTAAAGGGCATGGAACAATTGGGCGGTTTACTTTAGGGGAAGGAGGCTTTGCACAGCAGCGGGTCCAGTCCTTTCCCGGCACAGTGAGTGCAGCCTGAACAGTTTTGCTTATTGAAAATTTAGAAAACAGATCAAGAGAGAAAGCTTAAATATACCACCATTCCTTAGAGGCACTTGTAAGTGTATAAATACTCTTTACCCACAGTCTTTGATTGGCAAGTGTGTATAGAGAGTACATATGTACAATATATTATGTGCCTATGCTGCTTAAATAATTTTATTTCCTGATTATTAATAGATTTTATTTTAGAGCATTGTTTTCCTTTTCTTTAACTTATCCCTTGATAGTTTCATACATATTTATAAAGCAGTTTGATCATATCCACCCTCATTATCTTCTCTGAGCCCCTCTCTTCCTTCTGGATCTCTGCTGTGGGATGCCCTGTATGTTGTGAATATATGTTGCTGTGATTGATTGATAAATAAATGCTGATTGGCTAGTAGCCAGGCAGGAAGTATAGGTGGGACAAACAGAGAAGAGAATTCTGGGAACAGGAAGGCTGAGTCAGGAGATGCCAGCCTGCCATCCAGGGAGCAACATGTAGAGTCAGGAGATGCCAGCCTGCCATCCAGGGAGCAACATGTAAAGGCGACAGGTAAAGTCACAGAACATGTGGTGACATATAGATTAACAGAAATAGGCTGAGTTAAGTGTAAGAGCTAGTCAATGGTAGGCCTGAGCTTATGGCCCAACAGTTTAAATAATACAAGTTTCTGTGTGTTTATTTTATAAGTGGGCTGCGTGACTGTGGGGGGCTTGGCGGGACCCAGAGAGAAGCTCTCCAGCTACAGATCTCTTTTTCTCAATAAAAGAAATTTTATGTGCTTTTTTTAGTGACCTGTTGAGTTTAATTAGGGTTCCTGTGTGAGCACAAGTGAGGAGTTATTTACAGGAGCATGGGCAGCTTGCCAGGTGCTACACCACTGAAGAAAACAAGCCCCTCCCCCAGCAGCCATCAACTGCCAAGAGGTCCTCAGCTGCGGGTAGTTCCACATGATCCTTTCACCCACCCGTGCTGGAATGTTGACCAGGCTCTGCCTTGTGTAAGTAGCCGTAGCTGCTGGGAGTTCAATGCAATGACTTGCTTTCCACCCCTCTTCTTGATGTTCCCCTGCCTGTGGCTGATCACATGTTTAGGGCTGAGCACTCACGGTCGCCTTTGCAGCACTTTGATCAATTATCCAACCTACGGCATCATATCACACAGGATGTTTTACAGTTCTAGGGAAATCTTAGTTCACTGACTGAACTCTGCCATCCCCCACAACAATCCCCTGTTTTCTTTTTAGTATAAATCTCCATATTAATATATAGGGTTTATTAGCAATTGTTTGAGTCTGCATCATACTACACAGATGAAAACATCATGGCTTACTTAAGATTATGGATTAAGTTTCATACAAACTTTACCACCATCATAATCATTCTCATCATCACCATCACCACCATCACCATCATCATCACCATCATCATCACCATCATCATCACCATCACCATCATCACCATCATCATCACCATCATCATCACCATCATAATCATCATCATCATTTTGGCATTCTGTGTTCTTTTCAAACAATTAATCTTAAATGCACAATAATCAACCTCAAATCTCAAATTGGAGCCCTTGTGCTAAATATAACTTGGACTATTTGCTTTCAGGGAGCCAATAGTTAGAACAATTCACATACAAACAAGTTTTCCTTCTTTCAAAGTCTCAAGATGTGTTGACAGCAGGTGTTGGCACACATCCGCAGGAAGCTGGACCTGATGGCTGCTGTCCCTTTGGAGGGACAGCATTCACATGCCCCAGAGCATTTGTTGGTTCCTCGCTAGCTATGGTAAGACAATGGCTTTCAAAGAAGGATGAGTCTTGGTGATATTTGGTGCTTTGCATTGTTATTGACAGCCCAGATTTGTTCCAAAGGCATTTCAGATGCACTGGTAAATGTGTCGAAGCATCCAGAGCCTGTAACAATGAGCAGCCTGGGCTGTGGGGCGTGGAAACGTATTTTGACTCATACTTTTTTTAAAAAAATGTTTTTACATTTATTCAGTGTGTGTGTGTGTGTGTGTGTGTGTGTGTGTGTGTTCACAACATGGCATGAGTATGGAAATCAGAGGATAACCTGCAGGAGTCAGTTCTCTCCTTCCACAGTGTGGATTCTGGGGATCAAACTCAAATCTTCAGGCTTGATGGAAAGTGACCTGGCTGGCTGAGCCGTCTCAGAAGCCCCAGTTTAAACTTGATTTATTTGTTATTTATTTAACCATTTCAAAGGCAGGTTGGGGTGGGTTCTTCCTGGAGCCACGAGCTGGTGAGTGGTTTAGTATTTCTACAGCTGGAGTCTGGACTGTCTCCTGTGGGCTCACGTTTGGGCGATACACAGCTGTGGTGCCATTTTGAAGTCTCTAAAGCCTCTAAAGGTGGAAGGTCACTAGGGGTAGGTGGTGACCTGTCCCTCACTCTGGGTCTGTCTCTCTGCTTCCTATACCTCACTGTGTAAATAGTCCCTCCCTCCCTCCCTCCCCCCCCACATACACACACACACACACACACACACACAGACACACACACTGCCACTGCTGTAGACTGAACCATTCCACAGTACTTCTCTCTGATGAAATCCCCCTGAGAATGTGAGCTGAAGGGAACTTTCCCTTCCGTAGGCTGTGATTGCTGGGCATTCGTCACAGCAGCAAGGAAACTGATATAATTACCCATGAACCTCTTGCTGCTTCCTGTTCTTTACTTCTTGTTTGAACTCCCTACTAGGAGGCAACAACCATGACATTGAAAGAATTCTGCATTCTAAGATAATTTTGGCAGCTTAGATGATTGTTTACTATTGACTCATTCTATTACTTTTAAAAGAAGGATGAAAAACATTCAGATTTATTATTTTTTCTTTTATGTGCATGAGCATTTGTTGGAACGCATGCATGTTGTACCACATGTGTCCCTGGTGCCTGCAGAGGCCAGAAGAGGTCATGGGATCCTTTTAAGCTGGAGTTACAGAAGGTTGTGAGCTGTCATGCGGGGCCTAAAACCAGGTCCTCTGTAATAGCAGCCAGTGTTCTTAACCACTGAACCATCTCTCCAACACTTCCTCAACTCCAGTGGCTCCAGTAGCCACCATGATGCTCCCTGTGTGGCACTCACGGCTACCAGTAACTTCTCTCACTCTGACGACAGCTACGTAACAATTCCATAGTTCCTGTCCCTTAGCATGTCGAGTCGCACCCACTTTAAACGTCCACTTCAGAATACAGTTGCTTCGCTCACCCTCTAGGAATAGTTTCTCTCCTAGGACTGCCCATTGCTTTTGCTTCTGTCTCTGTATGGTTTTTGCTAATTTCTCACTTCATAACTGAGGTGTCTTGGCAAGTGAGTTATCTTCTCTCTAAGACTCTTGCAGTGGTCCCTGGACTTGTTTCAATGGGTAAAATACTTGCTGTACAAGCATGAGGACCTGAGTTCAGATCCAAGCACCCACATAAAAGCCAGGCAGGGTGATTTGTGCCTGTAATGCCAGAACTTGGGTGTTGTGACACAGAAGGACCCTGGGGCTTACATGCCAGCCAGTCTGGCAACGAGAATAGTTTGTTTCTACCTAATGTTTGTGTCAACATAATATTCTCAGTTTTTGTCTGTATAATGTTTATCAGTCTTGTCTGTATCTGAAGTATATGTATGAACACCATTTGAAAGAAGAAACGGAGTCTCTTATTCCTGTCTTCCAGTATGGAGAGATGGAGAGATGGGGAAGTTAAGTTCTAAGTAAACAGATTAGGATGCCACACGACAGTGTCATCTCAACAGGGACTTGAGGTAGAACTCAAAATGATGAGCAGGTTTGAAGGACCTGAAAAGACAAGGAACACGGTCAGCCACATAGATCATTTGTTCTGACAACAGACGTCATTCTGGGAAGGAATCTTCTGGGGGCTAGACGCCAGGCTACACTCCTGGATCTATTTTCCCACTGCGACATTGGCTTTAGAGACATTTCCTTTTGACATAATGAGGGCTCTGTCTGAGGACTGAAGCTGATACATATTAGGGAAAAAAATGAAATGGTAAAATAAAGAAGCTAAAGAGACCAGAGAACTGGAGATACTCAAGATGCTGGGGATTCTACTCCTGAGAAGTTTGTTTGCTACTTGTACCCATCTGGCAGGCATTTTACATACATTGGGGTTATGTTCAGCTATGAGAAACAAACAAGATGTTTTTCTTTTCTTGTGTAACGCTGAATCCAAAGACGCGTTTCCATGACAGTGCAATGACTAGGCCATGTGGCTGTTCTTTAAAATTTTTTTCCTGGGTGTTTCCTTATGGTTACAAGGTGGTGGTTTCAACATCAATTTCTATATATATTCAAAGCAGAAAGCAAGGAAGAAAGGAAGGAAAGAAGGGAGAAAGAAAGACAGCTTCTACTGCTGACAGAATCTATTTTTCTTTATCAGGAAATCGGGTGTGTCTCCAGAAGGTCTCTGGTCAACCCAGCTTGTCTCTGGCCCTGTTGCCACACGTGGCTATGCTCAGATGTGTGGCTGATTTGCCTGCTGCTCTGGGGATCAGTGGGTCTGCATCCATCTCTGCAGTGGATGTCTGAAATTCTCAGTTCTTGTACAGACCAGTCAGCTTTCTGCAAAGCACCCCTCTCTGCGTTCATTGTTGGCAGCCATTGAGTCATCCAAGAGGCTCCCTAAGCAAAGAGCTACCTCCCTAAGCAAAGAGCCTTCCACACCAGTATAAGTTGGGCAGTTACCTCCAGCATAAAAAACAGGTTGAGATTGGGTGCAAATATTTCTTCCTCCTCACACATGAAAATAAACACACCATTTTTGAGTTCTATCAAACAGTACAGTGATGTTTAGGCTTCAAATGCTCAAGCATGCCAACATCAGATCCTCTGTACAGGAACTTGGGAACCACAACATGAGTCCACTTCATCTAACTCTGTGTTCCAGTCATTTGAAGTTCATTTGGCCGTGCAAACATTATTGAGGGTCACCTCTACTCACAGGTCAGGAAATGCTGTCTGATTCTCCCCTAGCTCCAGGGATGGATGAATCCATATTCATTTAAAGCAATCTTCTCATCATATTGCTCGTGGTGGTGTCAGCAGGCAGTTTTTGATATGGCTGACTCCTAGATTCTCACCTGCTGGTATTCATACCCTTGTGTAATTCTCTCACCTTGAATGGAAGATGTATGTACATCTTGCCATCAATGAATCAATATGGTAAAAAACGACAAGACGTCATGACCAAGATTAGGCTACCAAAAGCTGTGATCCCCCTGCCCCGACTTTCATTTGTTTGCTCTGATGAGTGAGACCAGCTGTCTTGACTTGAACCTGTCTCTGGAGAGCCTCACATGGCAAAGGCAAATAGTGGCATCCACACAACAGCCAATGAGAAAGAGAGGATCTCCTTTGAACCCAAAGACTCTCACCACAGCTGTAGGACCTAGTGAAGCCATACTTGGGTGTAAGACAAATTGCTAAATGGTCTTATTAATAAAAAAAAACCTGGAGCCAGATATTGGGGTTAAAACTGAGAGATCAGAGGAATAGGACAAGCCACAGCCAACCTCACCTCACCAACTCCCAAAGAGACCTATTTTCTATATACATACGCCTATATGCCTTTCTGTCTCTGCCATCTCACTTCCTTTCTCCGCCCAGCTACATCACTTCCTCTTTCTGCTTAGATCTGTAACTTCCTGTCTGTCTGTACAGACCTCCAGACCTTTACGTGTTGGAATTTAAGGTGTGTGCCACCACGAGTGGCCCTGTTCCCAGTGTGGCCTTGAGCTCACAGAGATCCAGATGGATCTCTGCCTCCTGAATGCTAGGATTAAAAGAGTGTGTTACCATTGCTTGACTTCTATGTTTAATATAGTGGCTGGCTTTTTCCTCTGATCCCCAGATAAGCTTTATTAGGGTGCATAATATATTGGAGGACACAATATATCACCGTACTTGGGTCTCTGACTCATTGAAACTGAGAGATAATACAGGTATTTTTTTAATCTACTGAATTTGGGGGACAATTTTTCCACAGCAGTAGACAATGGAACAGGCTCATCCTTCTTCCCAATAATTAGTTTCTGAGTCTGTTTGTGCAGGATTGAGTCAATGGAAGGCTGGCCCTGTTATACCACTGGTAAAAAGGAGGGAGAGACCCAGTGTAAGGGAAGCTTATTGTCAGTCACACACGAGATAAGGGAGTTCTTAGCTGTTGCTGTCTTAGGACTTTGTATGTTCACAAACTTATCTTGAAAGAAGCAAACGTCCCTTCCACACATGGGAAGAAACACTTCTCACCATTACGTGTTGTCCTTTAGGCCTAATGTGTTCAGAATTCTCAACTTTGGACCCTCCATGCAGGAACACTGGAGCCATGGAGGCATTAAGTTTATGTCTCGATCTGTATGCAAGCTTGTTCCAGGCCATTTGGCCATGCAAGTGTCTGAGCCCGTCCTTTCCACTTAAGAAACCCAGTGACCCACTCCGGTTTTCTTAAACCACTTTCTTTTTGTGATTTGTACCCCCTAAAGATGCCCATCAGTTCCAAACTGCAGCTAGGGCTGAGGGGCAAAGCCTCAAGGGTCCAAGGAGGGACTTGGCTCCAAATTTTCTCTCGAATGACAATTTCCTGCATGTCTGTAGCTTTACAGGAGAGGAGGAGAGATGTTTTTAAGTTTGTGAGCACAGGTTAAAAAAGTAATTGAGACTAAGTAAGTAAAAAACCACCTTCAATAAAGGAAACATTCTGTAAGCTGAAATATTGTGTGTTTTTGTGATGGCGTGTGTATATCTTCATATAAGAAACGTCACTATCGTTAGGAAATGTCACGCAAAATAACAAACACACCTTTTTCAATCTGGTTATAAATATGCAGAATGGGGTTTATTTTACGAAAGCGTAACACGCTTCCAACTGATGATATATCAATAAAGCTCTCACTCCGAGATGTCATTAAAGCCACATTTGTTCATTTCTATTTATTACGGGGGGGAAAACAAAATGAAAAAAGTGGATTTGAGTCATATTTCCTGTGAGTTCATCATTTGCTGGCACATAACACTTGTGAATTTTATTCAATTCATTTAAAATGATTTCTAACATGCAGCCAGAAAGTTAAGGGCGTCAAGGAATTCAAAATGATCAGCAGGCATCCAAGATTTCTCAGGAGACAGATTCAGAATCACAAGGAAAGGAGGTTTTCCTTAAGGAACCGTGTCTTAGAAAAATTACCTCTGATGAACTCAGAAGTTTCCTCATACATTTAGCTCATTTGTGTTTAGACGTCAGTGGACTCTAGTGACCTTCGGAAAGTTGCTTTTCTCCTCTCTGTTTTCCTTACAACTAGGTCAGACACAGAGCAGGCTCTGTGGCCCTCCTCTCAGCCACCTCCAGAGCACGTTCTTGTTTATTCTGTAGCTGTGTGATTACAGAGAAGCTAGTGAGGTGAACGTGCTGCGAGAAGACTCTTTATCCAGAGTTTGAACAAAACCATTCAGAGGCTGAGCATGCCCAGATGGATACTCAGAAGAAGTGGATCTTAAAAGAGGAAGAGCCAGCCACATGTAAATCAAGCAGGGTGAGAAAATCCCTTACCTCCTATTGGATAATTCCTCAATTGTCCCAGAGAGTTGAAATTCTACGAAAATCATTTTCTCTACACTGTCTCTGTTTGAGGCCCCTCTTACAGAAGTCAAGTATCTTAAAAAAACTTTCTTTTTAGATTTATTTATTTTACAAGTGTGGGTGTTTTAACTGCATGTATGTGTATGAACCATGTGCATGCCTGGTGCTTATGGAGGCCAGAAGAGGATGTCAGATCCCCTGGAACTGGACTTATGGACGGTTGGGAGCCAACAGGTAGGTGCTGGGAACCCAGCTCCAGCACTCTGGAAGAGTAGCAAGTGCTCTTAACCACTGATTCATCTCTCCAGCCCCTAGAAGTCGGGTATCTTAAGGGGTACTATGGTTTGAATGTGAAGTTTTCCCCAAAGGCTTATGGCTTGAAATCCGTATCTCCAGATGAAGGTGCTGTTCTAGAAAGGTCTGGAATCTCTAGGTGCAGGACCTAGCTGGGGAAAGTGGGTCCGTGGGGGGCCTTATTTTTGGTTCTCTTGATCCTTTGAGATACAATCAAGCAACCTCACATTCCTGCTGCCAGCCACAGTTCCAGCTGCTCCTGCTTGCGCGGGTCTCACCATGACAGACGGTCCTTTCAAACCCTACCTTTCAAACCTTACCGTCCTAAGCTGCTTTGTTTTGTTTTGTTTTGTTTTGTTTCGCCGAGAGCTTGGTCACAGAGAGGAGGAAAAACAAATAACCAAAAAAAAAGACGAAAAACAACCAACACGTAAGGTTATGGGTGGATTTGAGTCACGTTTCATGTGAGTTCACCTTTTAGTGGCATATAGCACCTGTCAGTTTTATTCAAATCATTTAGTTTAGTTGTTGGGTTATTGCTAAACTAAAGGAGAGAGTTAAGAACTCGGGATCCAGAAGCAGCACATTGCAGTGAAGCTACAATCCACCATCACAGCCATCAACACTTCCCAAACCCTAGGGCCATGGAAGCTTTGACGTCAGGTGCACAACCCCTGTTTCTCACACACTGTTTACCACTTTTCTTTGGCGATATTAGGAAGTTTGAAGCCCATGTCCCCTAGATTCCTTTACAGCCTGAGTTCAAGGTTGGAATCAGGTCCTGCTTAATAGCTGTTCTTAGAGAGAGAGAGAGGGCACATGCATTCTACCTATCCGAAAACCTTGTCTGCGGACCTAGCGTGCACCCTTGTTCCACGAGCAGTTTAACACACATTACTGTAGGGAAGAAAAACCCCTGCTTTATCGCCGCAAGGCAAAGCCATGAGCTAGCTGGCTGGAGGGTTCCATTAGAAGCTCCCAGAATGTTGGTATGTTCCCTAGATGAACCCGTTGAGGGGTTTGCTACCTCTTCATCCAACCCCATTGGATTGGGCCTGTCTTTACACTTACTCATCTCTTCTTCTCTGGTAAGATATTAAGCAACACTCTTGAATAAAGACCCACTCATCTGAACAAAAGGAGCGAACCTCACTTAGACCCTTCTTTGATTTATAACCAATTCTCTTTTAACGTGTGGACCCAACAAACGGGAGAGTGCTGCCTCGCTCCAACAATGAAGTTGTTAGTTAACAGAATTAACTGTGTTGTCTCACTGTGATGACAGGGTAGAGCAGGAGACGTGCAGCCGATATAGTCACAACTGAATCGTAATGGATGAGATATTTACAGCAAAGCTGTTCAAACATTGAATAAAATATGGGAAGCGCTAAAGCAGATGTGTTTTTATTCTTCTGAGTTGAAGCTTGTAAGGTAGAAAAGGGAGTTTGAGTAATAATCGCAGGTTCTGATTCACACGCATTAATAAATATTCATACGGCAGCAGCCGTTGAAACTTTCCAAATTCAGAAATAAAGTGAGAAAGCGTGTGCTTGCCTTACACCGGGCTAAGTTTAGCTTCCCAGACAGACGTGTCAATATCTCCATTAGGGTCTCACGAAAGCTCCTTTGACTTGCCACTGCCTTCTGGGTCTCACCAGTGGGTCTTTCCCTCTTTCCTTTCCGCTTGTTCCTTTCACTTCCTGGTACTTCTCTGGCTCCAACCACCAGGAAGTAGAAAGTGATGGAGGCCTATTAATACAGAGGAAAGCTGTCATTTAGGGGGATGGTGAAGATGGAGGAAATGAGTGTCCCTCGTTTGAATTAGGTACAGGTAAATGCACTGTATGTCCCACTGGAAAGCACAGTCCCTTATGCATCTGAACGGTGGCATACTTGATTTTTGCAGTGACATGCAAAAACTCATGTGTTGTTTCTCTGGCTATCATCACTGTCTTTGTTTTCAAAGAGCAGGAGTTTTCTGTTTTCTTTTAGGGCATAAAGGAAGGCTATATACTTTGCCCTTATCTGGAATAATTTGGGAACTCTAAGCTGGGTGTGTGAGCATAAGGATTCTGGGTCTGGGTTGTATTTCTTTGCCTTGCAGAGGCAGCTGTTGGGAAAGGGAGGGGAGGCTTTGTGTGGAATTGGCTTGGATTTTAAGAGGGAGAGGGAAGAAGAAAGAAAGGGAGATGAGTGAGCATGCAGGGGCCTGGATTCCTCTGGCTGGGGGTACAGTCTCCGGGCATGGATGTGTGTTTGAGTGTGGAGAGCCTGTGATGGATGACCATGTGTGCTGCAGCCTGTCGCACGACGGGGCTCTCTGAGGTTGCTATGACACCCTTTGTTCCTCACGTCTCTGCTTTTATTGGCGTGTGTATGTACCTTGGCTTGTATGTGGAACCACAGGGCTTTGTGTTGTGTTTTCATTTTTCCTTCTGCTTTATTAATGCCAGTGTCCCTTGTCTCCTCCACACCTCCGCCTCTGTTCCTCATGCTTGCATGGAGTCTTTCATTTGGGTCTATTCTTTGTGTTCTCCCTGATCATCTCTGTTGGTTCCGAACAAAGCCTTGCTGTTTCCTCCACTCCCGTCTCTGACTTTGACCTCAGTACCTTTTCCTTTCAGTGAATTCCATCCCCACAGACTTACAACAAGCTTTTCCTTTCCATATGCTGCTGGGTCCTCTGAAAATCTGAATATAATGTTCTGGACACTTATCTGGGACTCAGAGTTCTAGCGATGGGGATGTCAAGGATGGTGGCCTCTGATGGGCAGACCAGGGGACCAATCAGGGAGGGGCAGCCCAAAGCCAAGGGTCCATGGGACTGTCAGCTGGCCCAAGGCTTCCTGGCCACATGGCAGTCATTCCCTGGAGACCCTAGTCCTGGAGTAAGCAGGCTTCTCTGGGAGCAGATGCTCAAGCAGCCTGCATTGGGGTGGGGTCAGGGTACAAACACAGCAGAGATGGACCAAAGAGGTTATAGCAATGGTGTTGTATTTCAAGTGTTTAAATTTAAGATGCTCATGTCTATAATCCCAGTACTCTCAAGGTTGAGGTAGGGGTAGCCTGGGGTACATAGTGAGTCCCATAATGAGACTCTGACTCAAAAAACTCAAACCAAACTCACCAAAGGAAAAAAATGTTCACATCAAAATGAGCACTTCTTGCACAAATCCAAAGGAAATAAGCAGCCTTTGTCTATATCCATGACTGGTAGATAGTTTTGCAAAAAGGATGTGAACAAAATCCAGCCCCACATGACATCCAGGAAAACACAGTATGTGAAAACTGGTAGCACTAGGTCTTTTGGCAAGAGCCCAAGGAGTTGGTTGGTTGGTTCACCGACTGGATGGAGCTTTCTTTGCTCTGTGAACAATTAAGAAGGTTTTTTTGTCTTAAAGGAGGGTGACAGTGGCACTGTGAGTTATAGAAGGCATATATATGTATGTGAGTATATATGTGTATATATGTATATATAGTAACTGGTGGAGGAGTTAATTATTATTATGCAATCAGTTTGTTGGAAAGAATATCTGGAAAATTTGCCTTGCTTCTCTCCTTCAGATTTCTTTCCCCTTCTTTGGACGGCCTAAATGTTAGCTTTACCGTGCCGAACAGCCTGCCACACTTAGCCCAGGTGAAAAGCGGATATTTGCCAGCGACTTTTCTGTCTATATTAAGATTACGCTGGCTCCAGAGCAGAGCCAAATATGTTCGAGTGTGGAATGAAGCGGCTCTACGTGCCAATGATAAACTTCCTCTGAAAATATAGGAATTGTAAAAAGCGGGCCAGGTAGGGTGACTTGCAAATCGCTGAAAATAAGGGAATGATTACAGTATGGCTTCTTGAGGCAAACAGCACATACTTCGTTTTTTTTTGGTGAAATTTTTTTTTTTTTTAAATCATGAAGTAGTGAAGATTTTCAGTTGTAGAAAGGTGATAGGCGATCAAGGCAACCAGTGCATAAATCGAGGCACAATCACATAATTAAAGTAGATGTCAAATACGTCGAATAAATAAACAATTCTCTGCTTGGGACAGACTGGGGTTGTAATTTTACCCCAGCTTAAATATTCCTTGTGGTGTACGTACTCCTGCGACCTCATTCTTAAGATAAGAATCTTTCTTTATGAATGAAATTTACTTTGAGAAAATGAAGTGTTTGTCTGAGTGGATGACATACTCAAGGTTGAATGAGGAGTCTGAATTCCATCTGGGTAGCAGCTTCTAACTGATCACCCAGCAACTGGACAGTTTCGCCTCAACTGATCCCTCCCTCCTTTGCACTCTCCCCCTCCCTCTCTCTGTCTCTCTGTCTCTCTGCCTCTCTGTCTCTCTGTCTTTCTGTTTCTCTGTCTCTCTCTGTCTCTCTCTGTCTGTCTGTCTGTCTGTCTCTCTCTCTCTCTCTCTCTCTCTCTCTCTCTCTCGTGTGTGTGTGTGTGTGTGTGTGTGTGTGTGTGTGTGTGTGCCCACGAGTAGGGGCATGCACGTATGTGTGTGTAGGACATTAGGACAACTTCAGGCATCCTTTCTCAGGCTCTGTCCTTGTCTCTTTTTTTGAGACAAGATCTCTCATTGGCTTGGAGTTCAGCAAGGTGGACTAGGCTGGCTGTCCAGTGACCCCCAGGGATCTGCTCATCTCTGCCTCCCCAGTGCTGGGATTGCAAGCACACACCACCATGCCCAGCATTTCTTTTTAACTCCCCAGACTTTGAGGATTCAACTCAGGTCGTTATGCTCATGAGTCAACCACTTTACCCACTGAGATATCTCCCCAGCCTTGAGAATTCATCACTTATCATCGATAAACAGATTCTGAGCTGTGGGCCAAACATAACAACACTAAATACATTTCCTAACAGCTATAGCAAAGACTTAACTGAGCCACTGCATCTGCTTCCGAGCAATCTGGGGACATTAGGACAGCAGGTGTGGTGGGGGTGGGAGGTAGGGGTGTGTCCCTGGCAGGCAGAGGGGATGCAGATGTTTTGACTCAATTGGGTTTTCCTGACCAGATTTGTCTGTGGAGCTCTGGTGAGTATGCGAACATCTACCACTCAAAACTGGGCCCGTGGCTCTCACAAGGAACCCGACAACCTGGCCAATCAGCTCCAACTCTACATGTTGCCAGGGAAACCAATACATAGTCGCAAAAACAGAATGATCACATTGGGGAAAATATAAAATGGGGCCTTTTCATAGTCACAGGGAGAAAGAGCTAGCACAGGGTGGTCGTATGTCGCAAAGAATGACACTGAATTCGGGCAGCGTGCACCATGAGTATATGGCAATACACAAGAAGAGGGGTGTGTGTGTGTGTGTGTGTGTGTGTGTGTGTGTGTGTGTAAAACTAAAACTCATTGTGTAAATGTGTAATACTGTCCAACAGTGAAAGGATGAAAATAATAATAAAAAATGTATGCCTCAGCCCAGAGTGAACTCGGGGTTGGAGGGAAATGGCGAATGAAACCCTTTGTGGTAGAAAGACAGGCAGGCTCAGGGAGTATGAGCATGGCCATGCTTTCCCAGTGGCCCTGACTCTGTGGAATGCCACCATGTCCCCATAGCCATGGTCCCCACCTTTCCAAGCATGTTGATGCTGCTGCTCCCAGATAGCAGACCACCTCTGGCTTCAGACAGTTCACTGTCTGTGGTTCACTGGCCCACCCACTTTCTACTGGGTCCCCTGTCATGGTGCCCTAAGGGTATTGAGAAATGTAAACCACAACACACCATTTCCCTGATGAGAGTTTCCACCCAGGCTTCCCATTTCACAGCGAGCGGTGACAGTTGTCCCGTCTTGGCTGAGCAGGTACTGACTCATCTCACTCTCCCGAACTCCTTGTCTTACAGTTCACCATCACGGATTCACTGTTCCACTCCTTGAGTATGCTAAGATCATTCACATTTGTGTTTGTTCCCTGGGGCTGTGGCAGCAAAACACATGCTAGTCTGGCTGAAGTGACAGAGCCATGTTCCCTCTCCAACCTTGAAGCCAGCTCCAAAGTTGAGGCATCTCGGTGTGGTCCTCCCTCCAAGGGTCTCAGGGTGTCCAATCCATGTCCTTCTCGGAGCCTCTGGTACTCAAGGGAGTCCCTAGTGTTCCTTGGCTTGAGGACTTGTCACTCTGGTTTGTGCTTTGGTTGTCACTTGGGGGGGCCTCCTCGTGTCTCTTTGACCTTTATCCTATAATCAGGACACCAGTCACTGGATGAAGGAGCACTGTAATGGAGTAGGGCCTTTTTTGGCATTATCCACAAAGCTTCATTTCCAAGTGCCGTGTGCAGTGCTCAGAGGCCCCGAAAGGCAGGACTCCTGTGCCCCTTTGTGGGGGTTGCAATTCAACCACCCTTTTCTGTAAGCGCTGCTATAGATGTAGACTGTGAGTCTAGATTTCCGGGCATGGGTAAATTGAGGGAGACCTGTAGCATGAGTCTTAAAAGTTCTTATTAATAAAATCAAACCTGAGCCAGGTATTGAGGTGAACACTGAATGATCAGAGAGACAGAACGAGCCACAGCCACCTCACCTTGCCAGTTCCTCAGCTGGTCTTGTTTCCTCAGATTGGAAGCCTCTGTGTCCTCATATCCGAATGGCTCTCAGCTGAACTGCTGCTAGAAGCCTGAAAGCTTAACCAGCCAAATGCTTCTCCAGGCCAAATGCCTCTAGTTTCTGGTCCTCACGCCTTATATACCTTTCTGCTTTCTACCACCACTCCCTGGGATTGAAGGCTTGCTTTCTGGGATTAAAGGCATGAGAGTCACCATGCTTGGCTGTATCCTTGAACACATGGATTTCTGCCTCTGGAATGCTAGGATTAAAGGCGTTGTGCTACCACTGTCTAACCTCTATGTTTAATATTGTGGCTGTTCTGTCTCTGACCCCAGATAAGTTTATTAAGGTACACAATATTTTGGGGAACACAATACCACCACAGAGACCTTGGTGAGCTTTAGGGTGAGAGGAGTACAGCCTTGGTTGCCTTGGGCTACACTCTGCTCCATTCTGTTGCAGAGCTCAGAGCTCTAACCTTTCCCGGCAGCATGTGTGTCAAGCTGAAGATTAAAATGCTGTGGGATGGTCTATATGTCAAATTGCTCTGATTGGCCAATAAATAAAACACTGATTGGCCAGTGGCCAGGCAGGAGGAAGTATAGGCGGGACAAGGAGGAGAGAATTCTGGGAAGTGGAAGGCTGAGTCAGAGAGACTGCCAGCCGCCGCCATGACAAGCAGCATGCGAAGATGCCGGTAAGCCACTAGCCATGTGGCAAGGTATAGATTTATAGAAATGGATTAATTTAAGATGTAAGAACTAGATAGCTAGAAGCCTGAGCCATTAGGCCAAACAGTTTAAACAATATAAGTCTCTGTGTTTACTTGGTTGGGTCTAAGCAGCTGTGGGACTGGCTGGTGACAGAGATTTGTCCTGACTGTGGGCCAGGCATGAAATCTCTAGCTACATTAAAATGTGACATTGGGATGGGGAGATGCCTCAGTAGGTAAAGTGCTTGTTGCTCAAGTGTAAGGACCTGAGTTCAATCCCTAGAACCAACGGAAAAAGCCAGATTGGTGGCACAAGCCCAGTGTTCCTGTGACACGGGAGGTGGAGAGTGAGCAGAGAATCTTTGTAAGCTCATGAATAAGATAGCCTTATTTCAAATCAGGTGAAAATGTGAGAACTGACCCCCTAGGTTGCCCTCTGACCACTACACATGTCTCAGGGCACACACACATCTGTGTTCACACACACACCTCTTATACACAAATTAATAACTGAAATGTAACACAGTTGAGCTTCTTATTTTTAGTATAGGAATCATTTTAGGGCTTGGTGTTTAACAGCAGGGGCTTCTCTTGCAGGGGACCCAGGTTTAATTTCCAGCTCCCACACTGCTGCTTGTAACCACTAGTTATAAGCAGTATAGGCACTCCAGTTCCAGAGTATCTGACACCCCCTTCTGGTTCCATGGGCACCCACACACACGGTACACATACAAACAAGCAAGCATACATACACCCACATATAAGTAAAAAAAAGTTGAAAAAAAGAATTAGCATACATAGATTTATTTATTTATTTCTGCTTATTTTCCACTTGGGAAGGCACAGCTGTAGAAAAAGACCACAGAGCATGCCCTTGTCCCTCACCAGTTAAAGGTGGCAATAATGCTTCTGGAAAGAACGTCCCCCACACCACATCTGCAGGCCTGCAGCTGAGCCGTGAGGTGAGCTGTGTTCTACAGGAAGGCTGCCTAAATGAAAATGACCACTAGAGAGGCTCACCAGAAGTCACAGATCCGAGAGGATGCAACCTTTCCTTTCCTGTTGTCTATGTGCTTGGCATGCAAGCCCTGCTCTTCGGGGAACCCCACCCATCTCCCTCGCTTTGCTAGAGTAGCTGAGATTTCTCCTCTCACAACCTCTGCGCTCTTGCTCTCCGAGGAATCTATAATGTGTGATAAGCCATCTTGTCAATGCAGCTGGCTCTGGAGATGTTCTTGTTGCCTGAGGCCACTGGCATTTGTTCCCGAGCAGATGCATCAGGGCCCACAGTTACTGCTCCCAGAATCCATGTTAAGCTGCACAAGCCACAGGGAGTTTCTCAGCTGTGCTGTGAGCTCGCCCTAGGCTTACCTCAATGCTGGATAAATGATCCACATATGAATAGCAGTCAGATATGTGCAGCAATGCTAATAATCATTCTAAGAGCGCTAAGTGCTTAGAACTCGGTGTTTGTTCCTAACCGGGTACTGTACTTGGTGGCCACATGAATGTCATTGTCACTCTTTATAACACTCCGAGATAAGTGCTTTGTGTCTGAAGCTAGAGCAAGAAACAGCTCCTAGGTGCAGAGAAACCAAACAAGTTGTGTAATAGAGGTCTCTGCCAGGGAGGAACCCCTACAGTGTAGGGGGGGGGGTGCAACGTTAATCAGTGATACCTATGGATTTATAATCTATCACAGGTCCTGTGGGTCAGTTTGTGCTATCCTACTTCAACACCTCATATCAAGCATGACCATGTGCTGGAGGCCGAATTTTGAAGTGACCCTTGGTGACCCCCAACCTCCTTTAATTCCCTCCCCCTTGGTTGTGAGGGATTTGTTACCATCAGGAGTTATGACCCTGTGAATAAAAGGACCTTCCCATTGTGATTATTTTAAGTTGTTAGTTGACCTGTGGCTGGAAAGATTATTTAGGGTGAGTGGGCCAGACCTGATCAGGTGGCCCCTTAAGAAAAACAGGGCCATTTCTGGAGAGAGTCACAAAGAATACCAGGGATAACCCTCTGCTGATGTAGAGCTGGCAGGGCCACATGGCAAGAGATGTGGCTAATGTCCTGAGCCAGCAGCAGTCTAGGACAGAGACCAGAAGGAAAAAGGGGCCTTCAGTCCTTCAACCTCAAGGGAGTGACTTCCTGCAGCAGTCTGAAGGAACCTGGAGAAGGATCTATCCCTGGTCCTCCGATGTAAACGCTGCCCATGTAAACCTTGCTTTCAGCTCAGTAAGATCTGGAAAGGAGGGTCCCCTGGAAAGAGGCTATGCCTGTACCTGTTAGCTTATAGACAGCAAATGGGCACTGTGCCAGGATGCTGAGCTATTGGCCATCTGAAAAATGAAAGTAGAAAACCGGCAGGTGTTCTCCGACATGCCCACTCTATCGTATCAACTCACCCAAGTGCCATGAAAGGGTTTCTGTATTTTCAAAAGGTTGTCTCAGGAGATGGCTCATTCGGTAAAGTGCCCTTATAAGAATGGGACCCGAGTTCAACTCCTAGAACCAAACCACACACAAAAAAATGCAAAGCACAGGCACAGTGGTGGGTACTTGTAATCCCAGCTAGAGAGGAGGAGACAGGGGGACCCCGGGGTCTCATTGGCCAGCTAGTCTAGCTACTGGGTGAGTTTGGAGCCAGTGAGAGATCATCTGAAGAAGAATGTGGGAGCCTGAAATATGACTCCTGACCCTGTCTTCTTGGAGGAAGTTCACCACTGGGTGTGTCCCTGAGGCTGGACCTCTGGCCACACTGCCCTACCGCATGTTCCCAGACATGTGGGAATGGTCTGCTTCCCCTCACACAGGCTCATCAGCCGTGGAGCCAAGCGACCATAGACAGAACTCTTTGAAACCATGATCCAAAATAAATCCTTCCTTCAAACTGCAGTTTGTCTCTGGTATTTGTCTCAGAAATGAAAATTCTGACCAGCACGGTGGCCTTTTGCACACAGCTCTCTGCATCTGATTCTGGAGGAGACCGACTTCCCAACCCCTTCCCGCTTTCTGCCCCGCCCCCTTTTTACTCGCTTCCCTGGCCCCTTTCAGCTCCTTCCTGCCTCCTTCCTTCTCCATTCCCACCCCCTCCCAACCCCTTTCCTGGCCCCTTCCTGCTCCCTTCTGAACCAAGGATGTTAATAGCCTGTTGGAATGTGGCTCTCAGCTAACTTGCCCAGAGCAGTGCTCACTGTTGTCATGTGCTCCATTGTGGTCTTTTGTGGGATCCCCTGAGAATTATGAATGGGGAAAGAAGATGCCCAGCTTCCGGCTGCAGCTTGCGCTTTAGCAAAGAGCTTGGATTTGGTCTCTGCTCAGAATCGCCTTTGTTTGCTGCTGGGTCTAGTGCAGCATTTCTCAACTTGTGGGACACAACACCTTTGGGGATTGAACTGCCCTTTCACAGGGGTCTCCTAAAACCATGGATGAACACAAATATTTACATTAGGATTATAGTCATGAAGTAGAAAAAAAATAATTTTATGGTTGGGGGTCACCACAACAGGAGGAACTGTATCAAAGGGTTGCAGCATTAGGAAGGTTGAGAACCACTGCTTTAGTGGACAGAAGAGACAGGAAGGGGCTCTTTGCCAGGGGAGGCCTGTTGGGAGATTTTCCTGTCAGGGCATCCCTCTAAGAAGTATTTTATTTTGAAGCAAGCTCAGGTTCAAACCCCTGAAATAGGCTCTGATGTGAAGACTGAGCAATTTTCAAAGATTTGTTCATGTCTCCGATGAAACTGAATTTCCCCCCTGAATTCCATCTTCCTGCAGATTATTTTTGAGACCTTCTAGAAAGGGAAGGTGCGTTCTATTCTGATAGGGAGCACTTCTGCTTTGCATACTGACATGCATTTTAACAAGGAAAAGGTCACGGACTGGGATGGTTCTGCTTGTTGGTGTGACAGCCGACATTTACCTGAGCTTCTCGATACACCGAGGTTTAAAATAATTTAGTGAAATAATTGTCATGATTGATTTTTTATTTTCTTTTTGGACCCAGAGTTCACCTTTGTTCCTCTTGGGCTGGGTAACTTTCCGAAGCAGAAATTTTCCTTTAATGGGAATCCACTTCCAAAGTTCTGGGTGGATGGCAAACTTTGATTAAAACCACGAACTCTTTTATGATCTCTTGGCAAAAGCTGGTGAACTCAATTGCTGCTGACATATTCCTTGACCAACATCTGTTCTCTGAGTGACATTAGTACAGCAGAAAATAAGCAGCTGTGATGTTTTCAGTATAATGTTCTTCCTTGTAAATTCCCTATCTCAGGGCTTCCAGAGGAGCCCAGAGAGGATGGTGGACATTCAAACACATCGCCATCACAGTAGTGGCCATGTGGCTTGGCTGGCCAATGAGATGATCAGACCTTAGACCAAGTAGAGGAAAAACCAGTGCAGTGGTTAATTTTAACTGTGAATTTGACACAACCTAGAATCGTTTGGGAAGGGAGTCTCAATGAGGGATTGTCTATACCAGACTGGCCTGTGGGCATGTCTGCAGGACGTTGTCTTAATGACGTGATGTAGGAAGACGTAGCGCATTGTGGGCAGCACCATTCTCTAGGCAAGGCATCCCAAAATGTGTAAGAGAAATTGAGCTGAGCACAAAATCAGCATGCATGCATTAATTTCTCTCTGCTCTTGACTGCGAATGTGATATGATGAGCTATTTAAAGTTTCCTCCTTGATTCCCTGAAATAATGGACTATAACCTGGAGTTGTAAGCTGAAATAAACCTTTCTCTCCCCTAATTTTTTGTCAGTGAATTAATTTTGTCATCGAAACATAAATGAAAGCAGAATAAGCAGGGCGTATCTTGAACAGTTTCTTTCACTCCTGATAAGAAAAGAGCGGTGTACTGAGAGGAGGGGACGTGACGCCTGCGGCTCTAGGTGACACCTGAAGTTCTAGAGGACACATCACCGTGAACAGAGCCGTGGTCTCAGGATAGACTGGGCCTGCTAACTTGTGGTGTGCCCCTTTACCGTGGCAAAGGGATGCTGTGGGGATGAAGGTCTAGAGAGGAGGAGGCTGTCCGGGGGGGCCAATGTAGTCAGAAGGGTCCTTAAAAGACAGTGAGAAGTGGTCCAAGGTGGCGAGGTCGCATGGGATGAAAACACAGGTGATGCTCTTTGAGAGATGGGTAACAGGCTGGGAGTTAGGTGACTGTAGAAACTAATGAGTGAATGATGAATAAATAAATCAAAAAGACACTGATAGTCCCCAGAGCTTCCAAGAGAAATGCAATCTTTAAAGATTTCTTCATTCTTATTTATGTGTGTATGTATATGTGCATGTGGGTGGGGGTGGCCAAGAAGCCAGAAAGGGTCATCAGATTCCCTGGAGCTGGAGTCACAGGCAGTTACAACCCTCCTCACCTGGGTGCCGGGAACTGAAGTCAGGTCCTCTGAAAAGAACAGTAAATGCTTTGAGCCACTGAGCCAAGGCCTCAACCCTGATAAAATTGTTATTGACAATTTGACAACTTGGTGTGTTTGTGTATGAGGTCTGTAAATGTGTGTGTGTGTGTGTGTGTGTGTGTGTGTGTGTGTGTGTGCACGTTCCCGTGGGTGCAGGTAAGCATGCAGATGCATGTAGAACAATCACAGGTGTCTTCTTCAATCTTATACCACCTTGTCCTTTAAGACAGGGTCTCCCGTTGACCTGGAACTTGCTGGGTAAGCTAGGCTGACAGGTGATATAACTCCAGGGATCTGCTGATCTCTGACTCTGGGATTGCAGGCACAGACCACCGTGTGTGGCTTTCTTCACAGGGGATCTGGGGCTTGAACCAGGTCCTTAGGTTTGTATGGTAACTTCTTTACAGATTGAGCTGTCTGCCCAGCCCTGGTTAACAACTTTTTCTCAGTCCCATAAGACTTATTTTGCATTGTGACCTCTGGGACAGTGCGGTGATTAAGCTGCATTGCTTTAAGCCACTGAGAGAGCGGTCATTAGTTAGAGCAGTAAGAGGCAGCTAATGACAAACTGACGTGGAGTGGGCAGTACGGAGCCAGGATAGAGAAGCAGAAAGATGGCAGCATTGCCTCCCTGGTGACAGTCTGGCCGCTGTCACCTTGGTACTGAATGTGTTACTTCTGATCTTAGTCCATGCTAGAGAGAAATCAACTTAATTTTTATAGAAACACTCTCATTTGGGGTTTTGGTGTTACTTGTGGTTCTGAGTTTTCTTGGATTTGGTTATTTATTGATTTGCAATCCATTAACTTCAGGGCTAGACTGAGGACAGATGTCTCTGCTGTGACTGACACCTTACAGCATTCTCCTGTCCCTAACTCTCACATACCAAGTCAGTGTTTCCCCTAGGCTAAAATCAGCCCAAGGCTGGGACCAGACAGCTAGGACAGCTTCCCCAGAGCCCACTAGAATCGTTCAAACCAGTCGTTTCTCTGACCATCTTTGCCTTCCGGTGGAAAACCTCAAGAGGCTGAGGTCTGTACCCTGCCCTTGCTCATTTCAGCATCCCAGAGAGCTTGGTGCTGCTCTCTGCCATTCTACCGGACACACCTCTGGTTTCCAGACAATGGAGAGTCACACTAGACTTCTCTCTTGGTGGCATTGACTGTGCTATGTCATCATTCAGTGACCTTGTAAACAAAGGCCTAGCACAAATCAGCCAATGGCCCAGATTCTAAGCAATGAAGAATGATAAGCAATAACAATGCAAACAAACAAATAAACAAAAGCCAAATAAATTAGAGCATCACTTCAGAACTTGAGAATCATTTGAAGAAGATAACCAGGATGTGACAGTGGCCCCCACCCAAAAAAGTGGGGTCAGGATTTTGTTTTCTTGTGTTTGGTGATATTTATCTCAAATCTGAATGGTGAAGGGTAAAGAGCGGGCCCTGCCCAAGTATTTAGGGCATGAGGCATGGAGGGGGAGTGGGAGGTTGGGGAGCTAGACGAATTAGAAGGCCAACTGGTGGGAGCATGAGGGAGCTCCGAGAGAGACAGAGAAGGTTAGATGGTGCCAGACGAAGGTAAGGACTCTGGCTTTGCATCTAGGTACCTTGGGAAGCCACTGGAGGTTTGTAAGTGGATGCCGTTGGCTCTAATGTGCACGCTAAAGAGATCACTTCGGATATTGCAATCTTCTGCTGGCCCGCCATATGGCATGGTCCAATTCTGTCATGCCAACTTTCAAGGGTCCCTCCTGGGGTCTTAAAGATTATATTATAGCTGACTACTAATGTGCACAAGAGTTAGGATCTGGGACACCAGAGCCATGCTGCTTGTCTGTCTCTGTGTGGTTGGTTTCTACATCGGATAGGCTCTTTCTGTGAAGCAGATAACTGCAAGTACTTGGGAGTATTTTATGGATCAATGAAATAGTAATGAAGTTGGAGGTGCTTTAAGTTTATTTATAAAGCTGGGTCATCTAGAGGTCAGACACCATTACAGCAAATGCAACTGTAACAAATATCTTTGATAAATTTGGTTTTTAAGCCCTAACCCATGTCCTACTGATTTCACATATTATGAACTATAGACCCACAATTTCTTGAATGTAATTCTGGGGAGAAAACCAAAACACCCTGAAACCAAATGGTATATTTTCAGATTTTTATCAGTCACCTGATGGCCAAGATTAAAGTAAACTGATAAACACACATATACAAGTATGAATCGACATATATATTTATCTTTATTCATCCTGCTGAATACAAGTGATTGTATGTCACTACATAAATATTGGGTTTGATGACCCAAATCTGCGCCGTCATCTTTGGTATGGTTATTTCATGTATATGAATCAAATTACCTAAGGTCCGAGGGAGACTTGAGTTCAGTAATGTATCTGAGTAACAGGACTCCAGATGGGAGATCATGAATTACTGTGTCATGAAGACAAATGATCTTGGTGGGCTTGGACTCACCTGATACATCTACATGCAACCCCAAAATCTTATGGCTCCGAGGACATCATGGAAGAATAAGTAGAAGGATTGTAAGGACCAGAGGACCAGGATGTCTGCAGGAAGATAGTGTCTTCTAATGTGACAGGGAAGTGGCACCCAGGAATTCTCAACAATATGATCACCCAAACAAGACCTGCCCAATGACAACAGCAGCCGACATGCCAACATAGAAATCTTGCAAGGCTACATCCCTAGATGAAGAGCTGCAGGCAATGGATGGCTGTTGGGAGAGGAAGAATTAGTCTTCTCTAGGAATGAGCGCCGTGATAGGTTATTCAATCCTAAGTGGTCAGCCCTGAACACGCGCGCGCACACACACACACACACACACACACACACACACACACACACGCACGCACACACACACACACACGCGCACACACACACGCACACACAGCTAAACGACTCAGCAGGTTGTATTTATGCATGCATACGTACATATGTGACAATAAGAGTTGAAGAGGATGTCGTGAGCTTGGGTGGCAGTGGGGAGAACACGGGAGGAGTTGGAGGAAAAGGTTGGGTGGGATTGGTGTGAATAGTGTTTGCATGTGAAACTCTCCAAAACCGTTTTAAAAGTTAAAAAATGAGCTGCTGTAATCATACATAATCATTTCTGTAGCGCATATATGACATGCACCAGAACGGTAACGGGCAACATTAGAAAGAAGGCAGATCTTTACAGAACCCAGAGAAATTTCGAAACAAACACAAAAAACCCCATAGCATCACACGCTCCCCACTATCCCATTTAACCGGTGTGAACAATTTGACCCTTAAACACTCTCTGCGGTCAGAGACTGGGATGGGTGTGTCTCTAGCCTCATACCTATAACCGAGCCTGGCAAGCAGCGGCAAATGTAAGCATTAAATCGGTCCAGGAGCCCATGGACCAGATGCTGGGTGGGTGGAGTGGATTCCAGCTCTTCCAGCATCCCCAGCCGTTTTGTTTCTCCTTCTATGTCGCTACCTTGCTGAGATAGACAGCGAGGTCCTCTCCAGATAATCGAAGGCTCTAGGAGAAGGAAGGATGGAGCGGAGTGTAAAGAGTTTTTGTTTCAGTTGGATAAAGCTTAGCGATCTGTGTAAACAGCCAAGAGCCTTGTTTCTCGATAAAAGACTCTAATCAGTTCTAATCCAAGAGCATCGTTGGCACTGAGAGATTGTAAAGGCAAAATATTCACTTTGAAAAATGAAACCTATTCAATTCAGGGCATTGTAATTTCCCATTGTGAGGCTGTGGTACCGGCGATTAAATTCTATTGTGTGTCTGCAGCTCTCCTTAACGGCGATGTTTGCTATTATTAACTGATATTCTAAGAACATCCGCTCTCCATAGTGAAGTGCTGCTTGGCTCCTTATGCGAGATAATTTGCATATGTCTTGAGTTCGCCTTTCATGGTCTCTCTCTCATTCTCTGTACTGTATGTATCTGGGATCCCACCCATAGGCTCTGCATCCTGATACACTCCTGGTGCATACTCCATTGTCTGGCCACCGTCATTCACATCTGGATAACCCTAGAAACTTCTGCATGGGTCTATCAGCTAGCTGTTTCCTATGTGGCAGGAAAAATGCTTTCTGTAAACAGTGTCTTAGGCTGTGTTCCCCAGAAGCAGAACCCAAGAGGAGGATTTTTGTCAAAACACAGGTCCAGTGGGCCCTGCATGTGAAATCTGTGGGGATGGAAGGCTTTCTGAGTTCAGAGTTTGTTTTTCTTTTTCCAGATTTTGGAATACTTATACAGGTTTTGCCAGTTGAGCATTCCTAATTCAAAAACCTAGCACCCTCTGAATTTCGAAATTTTTAAGTCTCATATTGACATCCATGAAATTAAATTTGATCATGTTCTGTGACTTGTCCTGGGGAGACACACAAAAAAGTCCCTGTTCACTCCTGATAGAGCACCAACAGTCCACCTAAGAAAGCTACCATTAGAGTGTGGCTTGACAGGCAATGGGTTCAAATGGAGTTACTCACAGGAGCAGGGGTGGGGGTCACTTACAGGAGCAGGAGTGAGGATCACTCACAGAAGCAGGGGTGGGGGTCACTCACAGGAGCAGGGGTAAGGGTCACTCACAGAAGCAGGGGTGAGGGTCACTCACAGGAGCAGGGGTGAAGGGTCACTCACAGAAGCAGAGGTGAGGGTCACATACAGGAGCAGGGGTGAAGGGTCAATCACAGGAGCAGGGGTGAGGGTCACTCACAGGAGCAGGGGTGAGGGAATCACTCACGGGAGCAGGGGTGAGGGTCACTCACAGGAGCAGGGGTGAGGGTCACTCACAGAAGCAGGGGTGAGGGTCACTCACAGGAGCAGGGGTTGGGGGTCACTCGTAGGAAACTATACCACTGAAGAAGACTTACCCCATGCCAGTAAGTACCCTACTTCTCCAAGGGATTTTAGCAGGCTCAGCCCTATGAGGGTCTCACATGGACCATCCCAACTGCTCCGATCTCATGACAGCAGGGGCCAGGCCATGTCATGCCTGGATGGGACAGTCCTGTCACGGGAGTGCTTCTGATTTCATATATTTAGAATAGAGACTCTTGATCTGTAACTGAGAAGTGCTCCCAGAAAAAATTAAGACATCGAGGAAGTGGAACCAGGAAGGAAAAGCCAAACACACAGGAAGTATCACCATAGCCCAGGAAGGTAACGTGGACTCAGGTCTATGGGGGTGTCTGAGACGACTGGCCAATCTGGAGCAAGGGTACTGCTTATTTCTGCTCGAGGGGACCGACAGTCATTCGTATGGGCTACAGCCAGCGTCATTAATTCCCTCACAACTCGGGCTCTGAAAGCGCAGACAGAAGGGGATTCTGAAGGGAGTCCTGACATGAGTGTAATTACAGCCTCCATGCTAAAGGACACTGGAGCACCGGGTGGCTAAGTGGGCTTGCCTAAGACCACACCATCAGGACCAGTAAAGAGTGAGTGGGATGGGGGTGGGCATTCTGCTGTGCAGTCTGTCCTCTCGTCCATAGCTTCAGAAGATGCTCCTGTGTCACAGACACTAAGGGTGGGGCCAACGAAGTCACGTACGCAAACCACAGACATCACTTTCCAGTGCCAAAGTCATGAACGTCAAAGCACAAGAATGACCTAGGGATGGTTTGGGACAGAGAGGGGAGAAGAGGGAGGGCACACCAGGGAGCCCCAGGCTTTAACCGGCCTGCTGTGGCACCTTACAGAAATAGTTTCAGGACAGGCATTACGTGAGTTCTGTTCTAAAATGGTAATTATGGCCTATTAAGCAGAAAAAATGAAAACAGATGTCAAAGAAAGGGGCAGTTGTCAGGAGTCATCAGAGATGGAGTTGAGTGGAAGATTCAGAATGAAGTTCGAAGCTCCAGTTTGGCTGTGGGGGGAAGGGAAAGAGAAATTCGTGATGGCTCCTAAGGGTTGGGCTTGAAATGAGCCCATGGTTATGGGTGGGGGGAGCTAAGGAGGCTCGAGGGGGTGGACAGGAAGGACTGGGGTAGGTTGGGTAGCTCACTGGGGCTAGAAGAACACGTGTTGCTAATAGGTAGTAACTTCTGATACCTCAATCCATTGGTCAAACAGCTATTTCCTCCTCTAACATCAATGCTCCACATAGCACAGAGCTGAGGTCCTCTGTTTCCAACATAATGTTGGTCACTTGTCAATAGTACGGTTTCCATGTGTATTTAGATGCCTTACTGTAGGGAGAATAACTTCTGATCTTATCAGCTCAGGCTTACATGAAGGACCTGTTCAAGACTGTGAGTCAGGAAACAAATGTCCATATTCAGTTCTGGATACAGCCGCGTCTCACATTTAGCATCAATCAGAAAAAAGCAATCTTCCCCGTGTAAAGGAAAGCTGCAGAAAAATACAAAAGTCTAAACATTCTGTATCACATGAGAGAAAGAGTTAGAATGTCGCCCAAGTGAAAGGAAATCAATGGGACGACTTTGGAGACCCGTTTCAATCTGCCGCTGACATTGTTTTTTCGTAGTAATTTTCTCACAGTGTTAACAGTATTGAGTTTGCCTATTGATTCTATTATTTTTGACCTTGCATTAGTGTGGTCTAATCTTACATGCCATAAAATTTCCTTTCACAGCTAAAATTATTGTATGGCTCTGGAGGAAACTTCCAATCAGCTCGGGTCTCCCCCCGCCCCCCCCAACTCCCAGGATTTTGATGGGCGTATAAACGGCTATAATGAGTTGTGTTGACTTCCAATACACTTTTGAGTTGTTTACAATTTATTAAATGCTTGAAGCGAGGTCATCATATAAATGATCAACTGTATTGATGGGAGCTCTCAAGCCCTGATGGATTGAAGGCCACCGACAAGCCAACCAGATTGGCCAACTTAAATTTGAGTCAATAGCATAAATATATATTTGGCTCCCAAATCGAAACCAACTTCACATTCGTTATTCTGAAAACCCTGTTAAATAAATTCCTCCAAAGGGTCCCACTGGAGAACATACTCTACTTACCGGGTAACTCCCACAGCCAGACCCTTTCTGCGAAGTCAATAATCCAAGCGGAATGAGTTCAGAAAAATGGGAGGTATTTGATGAGAGCCCAAAAGCTCTTGAATATTTTCCTTAAGAAAAGAATAGATTTATTGTTGGCTTTCAGAGGAGGGGGATTTGGCAGCTCTCCTCTCCAAGGGCTTAGGAAGTGTAGTCACAACACACCATTAGCGACTCATCCATCCTCTGCCCTAGCCCTGCAATGCATCTCTGTAGGAGGTCAAACCACCTGTACAGCACAGCTCCCATCCGGCCTTTGATGCAGCCTTGGCTCAGTCTGTAGGCAGAGACATCTTGGGATTTACTGGCATCTCACTAATGGGTTTGCCCACAAACACTTAGAAAAGTATTGCTAGAAGAGTTAATTTGCCTCTTAATGATTTAATTATATGCTACCGCTCTGCTGTAGATGAATAACAATGCTCCTCTCTTCCCTGCTGCTGTAGGCTGCTGATTTTGGAGACTTTTGGAAAAGCATGTCATTGGCTTTTCTCAGAGAGAGCAGAATTGAGTCACAGGGTGTTGAAAGGAACATTTTCCTAGCCCCTTTAACTATTCCCAGTCATCTGTAATGGAGTAAGGGGGCTCCATCAAGTTGACACTGATGGGCATTATGAATGTGCTGTGATTTATTTTTGCACATGGATTGATCCCATGAAGTGATTTTAGTATTCTGTTTCATGTCAAGTTCAGCAGGGTCACCTGGTGGCATGGTGCAGAGATAGAAAGTGGACAAGAGGCTGTGGAAGTAGAGAGCCAGTGAGTAGAGAGCTTGCTGTGAGATCCTGAGGACCGAGTTTGGATCACTTGCACCCATGCAAAATCTGGGCATGTCAATGTATGCACTGAGCAAACAGGGTTGCTGGGACTTGATGGCCTGCTAGTATTCCTGAAGAGGTGACCTCTAGGCTCCATCAGAGACCATTCTTCAAAAAAATTAAGGTGGACAGCAATAGAGGGGGGACACCTGGTGCTGACCTCTGGTGTCCACTTGCACATGCACACACATGCACATGTATCTGCACACACCCCAACACACACACACACACACACACACACACACACACAGTGCATAGGTTAGGAGTACATTGGAGTCTTTGTATACTCAGACTCAACTTTTCACCACCAAATCCTATTTTCTTTTCTTCTTTTTAGTTTTTTAAAACAACTGAGTCTAACCCTACCTTTCTGTGTTTTAAAAGATCTGATGAGCTCTTGGCCCCCTGAATGGTCTTGGTGTCTCTCTGCTTTGTGGGTCTCTCAGAAGAACTGACTCTGCTCTCTGGAAGCAGATCCTGTAGTGTGATGGGAGGGAGGAGGCTCAGGTTTTTGTTGGGATCAACTCTAACAAGAAAAAAGTGGGGGGTGGCAAGACTGGGCAGACACGGTACGTGAAACAGCGTGTAGTCAGCCAGAGCCTTGGCCTCTCAGGAAGCTCCACAGCTGGACTTGTCCAGAGGTCCTATTCAGGGTACAACAGGTGTCCTTTGCTCCCCTTCCTGCTCTGTCTCTGTAATGGTGTCACCTGGGTTCAGCTGGCACTTCTCAGCTGGAAGTCGGTGCTGACCACATGCCCCACAGTAGACAGTGAGGAGAGGTTTCGTAGGCCTTGTCTCTGCATTCACAGCACCCTGTGCTTATGCAGCTCTGGAAACAGTAGTCAGGGCCACAGCTCTGTCAGTGAAGTGCTCGCCTTACAAGCAGGAGGATGGGAGTTCCATCCCAGATCCTTTAACTTTGAAAACGCCTGGGTGGAGGGGGCTGGAGAGATGGCTCAGTGGATAAGAGCTCTGGCTGCTCTTCCAGAGGACCTGGGTTCAGTTCCCAGCAACCACATGGTGGCTCACAGGCATCTGTGGCTCTAGTTCCAGGGGATCCAATTCTCTCTTCTGGCTTCTGTGGGTCCCAGGCATGCATGTGGTGTATAACATACATGCAGGCAAAATGCACATACACATAAAATAAAAATTAAGAAGATGAAAATAAGTAAATAGATAAATACTGGTGGTTGGTGCATGCTTGTAATCTCAACAAGGGGAAGTTGGGCTTCCTGCCAGCCTAGCCATTTTCCTTGCTGAGTTCCAGGCCAGTGTGAGACCTGACTCAAAAACAAACACAAGGAAACAAAACCCAAAGTGGACAGTGACTGAGAAGTGACAGCAGAGGTTGACCCTGGCTTCCACGTGCAAATACTTGCATACCTTATCCCCAGACACTAGTCACAAAAGGGAGAGCCATGAGGCAGAGTAAAGGCCTAGAGTGGGTTCCCTAACTCCATCTCTAACAAGCCGGGGTGTTGGAAGAGGTGAGCAGAACTTGAACATCCAACCCACAAGATGAGGAAAATGGCACCCTGCTATTGAATCCTGGTGAGTGCTGGGGATAATTACCTATAAAGGGGACATTCTCATGCACCTCTGGAGAGAACTCCTGTCCTGGCCACCCAGCTGTCTCCCTACCCCCCACCATGCAGACCTCTCCTCTCAGCTGTTAAGCACCCACTTGCTTTCCAGTGCATGCTGAAGTTCTCTGTGAATCCCATGCAGCTGGATTGGTCTGTGTCCTTGACTGTAAGACCCAATTCTGGAGGGGCCACAGATTAAGAACAGACACTGGATTCTGCCTCCTGTCCAGTGGCTGTGTGGTCCACACAGGGGTCCCCCCAGGAATCTACTGAGAATACTAGCCAGCACTTCTCACTTGGCCTCTGGACTAGGGAGGCCAAGTGCGAAGGGCCAGTCAGTAAGGTTGGAGGCCACAGATGTCCGGATGCACCTTCCTGGTGCTTTCAGGACCCCAGTGAGAGAAGATCCTGCAGTGCTTGTGGCCTGGCCACCAAGGCCCACATTTTACATGCTTCACTTTGCAGTACTTTGAGGGGAGGCTTATCCTGAGGCATATTAGGAGGCTCACGCGTGAGGTGGGAACTTCTCCAGCCCCCACAGCTAGCTAGGGCTGGATATCAGAACAGAACAAATGTAGTCTGACACCAGGCTCTGAGTGTGAGGCAGATGGGGACCAGGCAGGAGGCTTCACACATCCACTCCAGAGAAACTGTGAGGTTTTGCAGCCATGCTGGTCCCAGTGCAGTGGAGCGTGGGTCTGTTTCCTCACTTTCTCCAGTGGGGGTGCGTTCATCTCCTAGTCTTTTAATCTGTTCAATTGCACCTGACTTTAATTTCACTTTCCTGCAGATTGGCTCCCCACTACCACTGTGTTGTAGGGTATGCAAGTGCATATACATTTACAAATGGGATGTTAATATTATAATAAAATTCTATTTTCCTATGTATATGAAGTAAAATTAAAGATGACAGAATCCTTTGTTAAAGATTTGTTTTTATTATTTTTAGATTCTGTGTATGTGTGTGGTCTGTTTGTGGGTATGCACATGTGCATGTGGGTGCCTGAAGAAGCCAGGAACATCAGATGCCCTGGAGCTGGAGTTACAGACAGTTGTGAGCTGCCTTGCACGAGTGCTGGGAACCAAACTTAAGGTCCTTTGCAGAAGCACTAGGTGCTCTTACACACCACGCCAGCTCTCTCCATCCCTAATGACTAAATCTTTGCTGGAAGGTGTTACTAGCAATTGGCCCCTAGTTCTACCTACATTCCACAGAATGTGAACCCAGAAAAGAGAATTCTGAAGCCAGATGCTCCTGCTTAAGTATTCCATGTCTGTTGTACATGTGTGGCCTCTGGTCATTTTTGAAAAGTTTCCTTTACATACCTCCATTTGCAGATGGGCTCCGTACTACCCAATGCCTTGGAGACATTGAGTGAGGCACTGACTTTTAAAGTCTGGCTCATAGGATGTACTCAGTAAATACTCATTCCCATGATCCCACAGTCTTCTGTGGAGGCTGAAGGGCTGGGTGTGAAGTTGTGCCAGGCTCACACAAGGGACGGGCTCTTGTGATTTGCTCGACTGGTGTGGTTTTCTTTTTTAGGTCGGTAGGAACAGCACTTATACTATCTGTGAGGGTAGTTTCTGGAAGTTCGCTGAGAGGCAATGCTAGGAGAGAGGAAGAGCCCCAGAATCTTCTTTTTGGTCCAGCGACCTAGTTTCTCAGTGGAAAGAGACTTCTTTTCTGAGGGAAAGAGACAGAGAGTGATAAATCCAACTCCTCCAGGTGTGTCCAGCCCTAGAGGAAAGCACTCAGCAGAGCAAGTGTGGGACATGTGTAGCCCGGGGCTTCATTTCTAAAAGGATGTGCTTCCCTAGAAATGGAGCGGCCCCATTTGAAGCTCCTCTCAGAACAGTACTGCAGTCTCATTTAACTCCAGGCTCACATCTGGAGGTGGGTTGGTCATTTCATCCCTTTGATGGTGGACAATCTTTCTTCTGCTTCCCATTACAGCCCTCGATGTCTCATGTATGGGGGACATATGCCTGACAGGAGAAATGAACAGGAGAGAACTCTCAGTGAACCTGCTATGGTTGGTTCTTCTTCTCTTTAGCTAGAACATGAGAATATTTACATTGTGGTCATCACTTTCCTAGAAAGCATGGTCCCTTCTTATTCTGTAGCTCCCCGAGGTGATAACTGTGAGGTCAGACTTAGAAGTACCTTGAGGGCTGGACCTTAGGAACTCTGAGAGTACCAAAAACCCAAGGATGGTCAAAACCCTTGTGACATTAGCATAATATTTGCATATAATCCACATCTACCAACACACTTTCAATCATCTCTTATTTATAACAACTAATAGAATTAAATGTTACATAAATCTATATAGCAATGAATGAACAGTAATCACTGTTTTTAAGGCACGATGATGCGAAAGAGAAGTTCATACATGTTCAGCACATATGTAATTATTTTTGCATATATTGGATCCACAGTTGGTTGAATCCACAGATATGGTGACTTATGTGGGAGATAACACAAAAACAGAACAGAGAAGTGACAGTGACCAAAAACATGTTGTAGAAGAGCAGAGGAGGGACAGAGATGGAAAAGTGACCAACAGAAGACATGGTAGGAAGCCGCTTCCAGCCTGGGCATGTGAAGTGCACTCCTGCTGTGCCCTGCAGGACTGTGTGGCACTCATAGCTCACATGGGGGGGGTCCACACGAGGCACAAAGCAGCTGGTGTCTACACCTCAATCTCTACAATTTGTTGCTGAGGACTACTCCCTGGGAGAGTGGTCTCCCCACTCTTCAGGTCTTCTGTGATGTGGTCAGTGTGGCCATCAGAGAGAACCCATAGGCAGAAGGAACTCAGGCCATCAGGTGGCAAGGGGTGGAGCAGATGAAGGCGGGCATCAGGGACAGAGGTTACAAGTGTCTTTCATGGGTTGACTCTGTTTCTAGTTTGTTTTCCATCTCTTTGGGCTCTGTGCATGGTGTGTAGGTGAGGCACATGATTGAGGTTCATTTTTGCCCCAAGGAAACTCACAATTTAGTGAAGGATTTGAGGAGACTGAGTAAAATAACCTGGAGATCACTCATTATGCCTGTTTTTTTTTCTTTTTCACACATTGGTCAATCATTTGCAAACACTCATGTTCGGACCAGATAAAGGCTTTGTCATCCTCTGAGCCTCACCTCACCTGGGGAAGGCTTTGCCATTCCCCTGGGACGGGGGCATTGACTTCTTGACATAGCTCTGTCCAGTCCATGGCACAGCACACATTCACTCAGGACTTCGTCACTCGTCCCACACACACCCAGGCCTCCCCGCAACAGTCAGCTTGTGATTAGCTGTCTCTTCTGCTTGTGCATTTTCAGAATTCTGTTCTGTCTGTCCTTCCTTCCTTCTTTTAGCATCAACTCTTCTCCCCCATCTCCAGCCCAGTGGTGCAGTCTCTCAGGTGAACACAACTATACTCTATCTAGACCAAATGTAACACAGTGTATTCAAGAGCTTGAAAAAGGCAAGGGGTGGGGGTGGGATGGACAGCCACAACCACATGATAGAACAGTGTCTGCTTTGTCTTGCTAAGAACTTTGAATTTCCTCACTGGAATTTTTATAAAAGAATTCCACCCCTCATCTTAAGTCACTCTTCACAGGATTAATGTGCAGTCTCTTGGTTATGCTCTCCTTTAACAGATAGGAGATAAGTGTGGCTATTTTCAATGGGCAAATATTTAGAATTTTCCCCACTGAAGATAACGCCTTGTGTCTCATTTGTGGATTCCCATATAATTCTTCTTGTAAAGTACCTTGTATTGCTTTGGAAGAAAGGAGCAACTCATTCCTACTGCTGGATTTCTGTCACTGGCCTCAGAGAGGGATCCACCTGCCAAACAAGAGGGTTTGATTAGCAAATGACTTCAGTCTCCCCCAGGCCTATAGGGATCTGGACTGTCAATCAGGGATTTGGGGTCCATTCTACGAGTGGCTACAAATTACAGAAACATAGCTTACTTTCATTTTTTCTCCTTACAATCAGCCAAAAAGTAGGTGATGAGAAGACGTGTGTGTGTGTGTGTGTGTGTGTGTGTGTGTATGTGTGTGTGTATGTGTGTGTGTGTGTGTGTGTGTGTGTGTGTGTGTGTGTGAAGGGGGGATAGGCCAGAGGTCAACATCTGGTATCTTCCTCAATAGTTCTTCACTTTCTTTTTTGACAAACTCTCTCACTGATGCTGGAGCTCATCAATTCAGATAGCCTGGCTAACAAATCTGTCACCTTCCACCAAAATGCTGGCATCAAAGATGTGTGCTTTCATGCCTGGATTTCATGTGGGTGCTGGGGAATCCAAACTCAGTTCCTCACATTGGTGAAGTGGGCACTTACTTTCCCAACTGACGCATCTCCCTCCCCAGTCCTCTGGAGCTGGTACTGATCTGTTGCTCTGTGAGGCTCTTCCACGGGAACTTCATCAGCAAGGCATTGACAATAGCAGTGTTGGAAATTGGTGCTTACAGTGGCAGAGTTGCACAGCACATTTCCAAAGGGCTGGAGGACTGTCCCCGTCCTGGTACTCAAGGCTTAGATACACAGAAAGAATTCTAGGCCAAGCGGGGCAGTCATTCCCTAGCACACTTTCCAAATGCAGCTTCCTCACATTAAAGGTCATGTCCATCTTAGCAACCCACATTCCCAGTACCTCAGACAGAAGTGGCTCAGAGTACTCTTAAATATGGGAGGTTTCAATGTAGGTCAAGGTCATGTCCTGGAGAAGAAGGAGGGAGAGGTTTGGTGTCTCTCACGTGTCAGTTAAATTACGGGAAAATGCAATTACAATAAAAAAATCATTCGCCTATGGATATGATTTAATCCACGATGTGAACTGAGGGCAAACATGAGGAAAATACAGCCTTTGCTGTAAGAATTTATGCATGAGAAAATTTTAGGAAGGTTTAATACAAAGTAAAATAAGATGAGCCACATTCTTAGAGTCTAAATGTGTAACCCATCAAATTTGATAACACTGCCTTATGCATGCCAAATAATATTTAAGATAAGTTACATGAATAATAAAATACTACATGATCACTGACCCTTGGGGAGATGCGTTCTGATTGCCTGTCCTTAGAACTGGATCACAGGTACCAGCCACCATAGCCAGCTTTTTTTTTGTGGGTTCTGGGGATCGAACTCAGGTCCTTGTGTATGGCAAGCACTTTACTGACTGTGCTAACTCCCTAGCCTCCGAACGCTTCATCATTAACGGAGGTCCCATTTTGTAGGTGTAGCCAATTCAGCCAAACTTTGTCCCCTCCCCCAGCCTTGGAAGTTGGGGTGTAACTGCAATTTCTGAACATCTGGATCTCTCGGGCAGCTGGTCCCCATCCTGTCTACACCCTGCTCTCCTTTCATCTCAGTCACTGTGAGGACACAGCCTGACACAAAGCAACGTAGTGGAGGGAAGGTTTCTTTTGGCTTGCGATTCCAGATGGGTCCATCGTTCAGGGAATCAAAGCAAGAACTCAAGCAGCCAGTCACGTCACAGCCACAGCCACAAGCAGAGAGAGGCTAAACACATCCCCGCTTTGCTTCCTTCCTCCCAATCAGCTGGCTTCCTGTACTCCCACAGAGTCGGAGACCCAGCCCATGAAACGGTGCAGCCCTCATTCAGGATGGGTCTTCTCACCTCAATTAACCATCAAGATGACTGTCTGCCCCCCAGACATGCCAACCTGGTCTAGATAACTCCTCTATTGAGGTTCTTAAGCGATTCCAGGTTTTGCCAAGTTAACAGTTAAAGCTAACCAGCACTCACCCCTACCCCCACAAGTTGCCTCTTTAGAGCAAGAGGTGTCCCTAGCACCGCTGTCACTCAGGAAATGACAGGGAGTTCTGCAGGAGCCAGGAGAAGGATCAGCTGTCTTCCTAGGACCCCACAGCAGCAGGGCTAAGAGAAGCCAAGGGATACATGGTCCACGAGGACCATGAGGTGTCCTAGTTTGTGTTCTGTGGCTGTGATAAAACCCATGACCAAAAGCAACTTTGGGAGGAAAATGTTTATTCCAGTGTACGGTTTATAGTCTGCCCTCAAGGGAAGGCAGGACAGGAATGTGGAGGCAGAAACTGAAGCAGAGGCTATGAAGGAACGGTGCTTACTGGCTTGTTCCTTTTGGCTTGCTCAGCCTACTTTCTTACAGCACTCAGGACCAGAAGCTCAAGGGTGGTCCCACTCACAGTGGGCTGGGCCCTCCCACGTCAACCGTTCATCAAGAAAATACCCCTCCCCACTTGCCTACTGGCCAATCTGACGGAGACATTTTCTCAATTGAGGTTCCCTCTTCCGAGATGATTTTAGCCCCTGTCAGCTTGGCAATGAACTAACCAGGACACAGGGTGAGGACAGAGAGAAACTTCCGGTTTCTCACCAGAAGACTGAATTTCTGATGCAGGTCATTATTATTTATGTCTACAAAGAAGGCATACTACAGACCCGGATCTATTATTAACTCAACTCTTGGTGTTTACAGAGGCCACATTGCTACCTGTTCTAGCCAAAGGTGCCAATTACAAAAAATGTATGAGCAAGACAAAAGAAAACAAACAAACAACAACAACAATCACAACAGACAACGCTGGATGTGGAAACCCAACATCTATTGTCTTTATGAACAAGGAAACAACAGTTTCCCGCTTCCGTCTTCACAGCCCTTCCTGAGGTCTTTTCTGCTTTATTAGTGATGCTGCTTTTGAAAATTTGCCTCATTCTCTGTCTTATTCCTTCCATTATTTTTCCAACATTCTCTCTCCTTCTCATCTGTGATTCTCCAGGTTTTGTGTCATAGTCACATTTTTCGAAGACACTAATTAGTTAATTGCTCTTCCATCCTTCCACTTGGTGCTTCCTTCAGCCCAGTTCAGGAAGGAAGAACACGAACCATTTAAAGTAACAAGTGCCATGACATGACTTCTTAAAGCGAGGTGGAAACATGAGGATTTTAACCCGATAGTCCTTCCTTCCCAGAGATAAAATATTAACACCTTCTATTAAAAATGAGTTCACACTGTGGTTATAGACTATATAGCTTAAAAAGCAATGGCCAAATTAATAAAATAAATCACAATTTTAATACTATTTTTGGTTTGAAAGGTAACATAAATCACATTAATTGGAAGTCTATAAACATACATGTAATATAGACAACACAGCTGGTGCATGAAGTATAAATATGTTGGTTATTGCAGTGCACAGCGAACAACTGATTCTTAAAAGCTAACATCTACATAGGACAAATGATCAGGCAGCCAGACATCAATACAACAACAACTACAAATGGCTAATAAACATTTAAAAGGGTTCGCGTTCAATCCTTCTTTTGCTGTGGTGAAATATCCCAACAGAAACAACTCAAAGCGGACGTGAGTTATTTTGGCTTTTAGCTTCAGAGAGAAGGAGACTGTCATGGTGGAGAAGGCATGCCAACAGACAGGACAGCCATGGTGGCCAGAACAGGGAGCCAGCTGCTCATACTGCTTCTGTACTCAGGAAGCAGAGAGTAAACAGCAAGCAAGACCAGGCTATAAACCCTTAAAGACCCCCACCCCCCACCCCCAGGTGACTCACCTCCTCCAGGAAGGCTCCATCGGCTAAAGATTCCGTAGCCTTCCCAAACAGAGCCACCATTTGGTGACCAAGTGTTTAAACACACAATCCTACAGAAGAAGCCTGTTGTGGGTCTGGGGTTGCTTAGAGATTCACAATGACCATGAGTAAATTTAATATGAAGAAGCTTTTATTTAGCTATTCATACCTGAACTTATTGGTGCCAGGTATGCACCTGAGAGCACTCCCAAGGTGCCGCACCTAGCCATATCAGCCCAGGGCTTATAAAGGCAACCTGTAGTTGTAACTTAGTAGCAAAAAAGAAACACACAAAGTTAACAATTTTGGGATGGTTCAGCTCATATCCTATCTTTTTGCAAGTAGGACTTGACTTTGCAACAGGTGTTTGCAGTTATCTTGAGCAAACAAGCAGTTTTTAACAAACATGAATCAGTAGTTAGCACCTATGACCTATTATTTGCAAGAACAGCTAAGGCATCAAGAGAATTTTACAAGATGGGCATTTCGGGAAAATGAAAGTGGGCTGACAGGGTATAGCCTATAGTGTGTAAACTCCTAGCTTGTATAGGTTGTACCTTGTCAGCCCACTTTAGATAAAATATATAAAGTCTCAGAATGCTCTAGTATGTAAATATACACTCATACATACATATATATAAAACATAGTACTTAAAACCTTAAATGTAATGTTAACCATCACAATGACATTTCACATTCAAACCACAACAAGACTTAATCTGAAGATGGGATTCCCATTTATTCTTTCTCCAGATTTAGTCCCCATGGGGACCACTTTATCCATCTCAGTTCTAGGACCATTGCATTTAAATTTGCTTTTGGAGTCTCTTTTCCATTTCTCATGGCTCTGTTTGGTTGCTACCACTGTGCCCTGACCTGATTGCTTTCCTTAACAAAAAACTCCCTCCTTATTGGAGCCTTACCTACTGAATGAGAAAGCTGCCACACAAGGTGGCCAGTGTGGCCCAGTTTGCTGATAATTTTCTTTCTG
>CABHPH010162053.1:12951-28567 GCA_902168325.1 Peromyscus nudipes | reverse complement strand
TGTGGGTACTCTAACCTGGTTTGCCCTGAGCCAAAACAGCTCAGTAACTTAGTAGAGCATCCAGGCTCAAAGCAAGAACAGTAGGAAGGACAGTTCTAGAGTTCCTTTGTGCATTCTGAGTGAGAGCCATCACCAAGCCAAACTCACCAGTCAGAACCTTCAACGCTCCAAACACTTCAGCTAGCCCAAGCATCTTAATCAATTTTTATTGGTTTGCTGTGTCTGCAAGAACAGATTCGGATTCTGCCTTACTGTAAGAGGAGAAAAATGTAGTGTGGTATACTTTGGTTTGAATTATCCTTCCTCACACAACAGACAAGGTCAAGCGATGCAGCTCTGACTGGCCAGGAACTTGCAACAATACTGCCCTAGCCTCTCAATCGCTTAAATTACTAATTTAAAGAATTAAAGTATGGAATTTTTGAAGCTAACTGAATCTGCATGCTTCTCTGTGGAAACCACAATTTGGTTGTGACTATCCAAAGATCTAAAAATGGGAATACATTATGGGTAATGATGTAAAATAACTATAGAATTGGATATATTTACCATTTAAACACACTTGTTACTAATGTAATCATTAACTCATGATATTAAGTTTTAATGGCTGTTAATAATTTTACGATAATGTGTCAGGACAAAGAAAAGATCAAAAATCAAGATGAATGGTTTGTCCCTGAAACACGGTTACCTGATCCTCTTTGCCTCAAATATAACACTGATGACATTATGAGCCCTAGCCTGGACAGTTATTGCAAGGTGTCTGTCCTCCCTCAACATACCAGAAGGACCATGGGGGAAGAACAGCTGGGCAAATGGAGAGCAGAGAGATGCATTATTCACAGAAGGGGTGGAGCATTAACTTGTAAAGAATAGATGAATTTGCAGTTTGGGGGTTTATGAAACTGCATTCAAAAGACAGTATGTTCTGAAAGGGCAACCATATCTGAAGTAAAAAAGACTTCTGGCTCACCTTTGAATTTCAATAAACAATCACAATGCACTAGGAAAAAAGACCATGAAATATGGGGTGTACTCTATTGACAAGGCCATTGTACAAAGTATAATGGTAAAGGGAAATTATCATCTTCAGAATGAAAATACAAACCTAGGGGGGAAAGGGGTTTGAAAATGCAGAGAATCATATTACCCCCCCCCCCCTCTCTCTCACACACACACACACACACACACACACACAGTCTGGCAGAAACCTAAGCAAGTCTTATGAAGGAGATATACATGAGAGAATCAGGGGTTCAAGGTCAGCCTCAGCTAGGAAGCTCAAGGAAATTCCTAATAGTTACACTCAGTGGCAACTTTGTACAAGGAACTGCAGGTCCATGATGCCACTGGCTCTAATGACCAAGGTTTGGCTCAGGCATTTTTGGATCAAGCTACAAGTTCAGGAGCCCAGGGAAGTAGGATCCTACAGAAAAGTTCTCAACACCATATCCAAGTAGGGTCAGTCTCAAAGCCCTGAGCTATACATATACACATACATGAACACATGACACAGCCATAGACACACACAGACACACACCCCCTCAATCCCGCACTGATCACTGCCTTGTTTGGTTGGGCCTGGGTTGGACCAGGGCAGTCACCAAGGCTGAGAGTGCTGGTGGCAGCAGCACTGGCAGACAGATTCCTTGTTTGTGTCAGGCTACTGTGGACCAGAGCAACTTCAGCCTCCTGGACCACCAAGGCCATCCATGACTAAAGGCCAATTTCTGTACCCAGTATATGCCAATGTATTTTGGTCATACCCAGAAACTTGCCTAGATGAACTGGAGAAGGTGGTACAGCAGCAGGAGGCAGGTACAGCTTGTGTTCACTGTGGATCCTGCTCAGGACAACTTAACAGCTATTGCTTAGTTAAGTTAAAACTTCCACTAAACCTGTGGGGGTTCTGTCCAGCTGGCCTGAGTGTGTGTGTGCTTCTTTAAGATGCTGAATGGACCATTGGAACACAAACTCTGGACAATGAGAAGAAACTGGGTAAACTGGCAGGAATTCCAGGAGAGCTTCTACAATTAAGACGGCTCACCAAGCAGTTGTGAGGTGGATAATGGTGGCACACCTTAGAATCAGTTGATTCTCAGATAACCCTCAGCATATATCAAGGAATTTGAGGCACAGGAACTTTCTAGACTTCTCTTAGAAAAAAAATCTAGGAGTCCAGTGGCAAATATGGTATATTCAACCAGGCAAAAACCCAAGAGACAGGATAGGTGGCATCTCTTAGAAGAAAATTAATAAATACTCTATTAGCCAAGTGGTGTGCTGTGGGATGGTCTGTATGTCAAACGTGTTGCTCTGATTGGTCAATAAATAAAACACTGATTGGCCAGTAGCCAGGCAGGAAGTATAGGCGGGACTAACAAACAGAGAGGAGAATTGAAAGAACAGGAAAGTGGAGGGAGACACTGCCAGCCGTCGCCATGACAAGCAGCATGTGAAGATGCCGGTAAGCCACAAGCCACGTGGCAAGGTATAGATTTACAGAAATGGATTAATTTAAGATGTAAGAACTAGATAGCTAGAAGCCTGAGCCATTAGGCCAAACAGTTTAAATAATATAAGTGTCTGTGTGTTTATTTTATAAGTGGGCTGTCGGACTGCTGGGGCTTGGTGGGACCTGGAAAGAAAACTCTCCAGCTACAGTGGTGTGTTAACAAACAGTGCCTCCAGTATGTTGGGGTGTCGGGAGATAGATTTCATAAATCTGCTGATCCTCCAAGATAAGTTCCAGCCTCACAATCCCTCTTTTTTTTTTTGGGGGGGGGGGGGTAAGGCCCTTGCCTCAACAGGAAAGGTGTAACTGCCATGGGCTAGAAAGAGATATCCCATGGCCACCTTCAACAGAAACAGCAAGACTCTGGCTCTGCTCCTCAAAACCCCTCCACCACTTCAGACAGGAAACTTGTGCAAATGATTGCTTTTTGGCCATCATACAACAAGGCCCCGGTGTGAATCCAAAAGCAATTAAATAATTCCAGCTGGGAGTTCAATGGCATGTTGTTTAAAAAGACTCCTGAGAAATATCCCTCTTCAGAAAAAAAGATGTACACAAAAAGAACACTAATCTTTGCTATTCCTTCCAATTTCTTTTAAAGGAAATAGAAAAAAACAAACAAAACAAAAACATTTGAATAATTTAATGAACTTTCACCAGTTATTCTGCAGAAGGTCACAAAAAGCTGCAAGTCATTCTAAATTCAATAAATCCTCATCTGCTCCAGTTATCTATTAGCGATAAAATAAACAAAAGAAAGAGCCAAACAACTGGTAACACTTTCCAATCTCTAAAAAAAAAAATTCCCAATAGAAACTTGCATGATACAAGTTCAGCATGCTCAGCAGTTAGATTATGTTATTATATTTCCATATAGTACTTAAGTAGAAGCTCTACTGCAGGCATCATATGATATTCTGTATATGAAAGATTACTTTAGGCAAGCTATTGAAATGAAATTCCCTGGAGTCACTATTTGTTACTGTAACCCTCGGGCTGCAAACCAAGGTTAACGAATCAAGTAATGCTGTTCAAGTCATTCCAGATCATGTATTTTAATCAATAAATCCCTTTCAATCAGGTTTATGCTATTTGTAAAGAAAATGGGGGGGGGGGGCCTGTGTCCTGTTTTCGGAAAAAAAGCTTCTGTCATGATATACTTGGATCTTGCAGGATTTTAGTGCTCAGGTTCTTAATTTAAGAATGCCAACATGTCGGGTGGTGGTGGTGGCGGCGGCGGTGGCGGCGGCGCACGCCTTTAATCCCAGCACTCGGGAGGCAGAGGCAGGCGGATCTCTGTGAGTTCAAGGCCAGCCTGGGCTACAGAGTGAGATCCAGGAAAGGCGCAAAGCTACACAGAGAAACCCTGTCTCGGAAAAACCAAAAAAAAAAGAAAAAAGAAAAGAAAGAATGCTAACATGTTCAGGCCCAAGAAGATGGTACAAAATGTGGTCACAAAGAGGTTCTTCGCTCCTGCCACTTCCCAAAGAGACCAGGTACCCTGGCACCAAGCCATGAGAGCTAGTCTCCAACTACATTTCAACAAAAACAAAGTAAATCAGGTAAAAGCACTGCCTATTTGGGTTCCAGACTTTTCAAAATAATGTAGTAAAAGTACACTTTTCTACACATTTATCTCCCTGCATCCCAGTGGGTTGACCTGTCCAGAGAGAACACAGATGTTTCTGGGTTTCCTGACTTGTCTCGGCACCGCAGCATACAAAGAGAGCTGGATACCAATCTGACAAGAGAAGCCACAGAAGACTGTGAAAAGCAGCTAGCTTGCTTAACCCAGTTTGTCTCTTACTGAAGAGTCAAAAAAAAAAATCATCTGGTCCACAGTAATGACAATTTCACCCAGCACTTCCTGGTAGAAAATCTAAGTGACCAGATGTACATTCACACTAAAGGTAAAGAAAGATCCAAGAAGAACATGGAGATCATCTAACTCTGTATTTCAATTTCTTAGAAAAGAAAACAGAAAATGGGGCGCCCTTTTCACCCACAAACTATTCTGAATCTTGTGTATTCAGGCAGCATGAGAACAGATAGATTCTAACCACAGGCACAGGTCATGTCTCACTTAAATGCAGGCTCTAATAATGCAGAACCATCAACCCATTCAATAGAGTAGCAAATCTAAGCGCTGGCCCCATGACTGGGATACCAAAGAGGGCAGCCTAGGAAACAGTACTATGTGAAGCTAATCAAATTTGGAGCTCTGCAGGTGTTCTCTCACAAGTAATAATAGCCTTGAACATCTCTCACAGCACAACAAACTTCAGGCCCAGTGACAGGCAATCAAGTACACAGAGGATTATTTTAACCAATCATGAACACAGACAGTATCATCAGAGTAAGAGAGTAAAGAAGCAATGTAGTTTAAGGAATAAATCAGATAGTAAGTAAGCAGTGTGCTTTTAAATATATATGTATGTATGTATATGTATATATATGTATTTCTAGCATATATAGATATACTGAAATGAAGAGGTAAGTATAATTTCATGTTTTGTCCCTATCAATTTACTCTAGATTCTCCAAACAAAAAAGGAAACTAACATTACATTCTTTCTCAAGATAGCAAACTCTAAGGTCTGTTCTCATTGTAACTCAGATTTCCATCCACGATGAGACAACTCCATCCTGGAGGTCAAGTGCGGCTGCTCTCTGTATCTCTGCTGTCTATAAAGCAATGAGGCTGACTCAACAGTAATAAACACCTTTGATCTCTACTAAGTAACCCTCCTCCAATTCTTCCCTTCACTATCACTCCCCCATCAGGTTCTCGCAAAGAGCCATGCCATTGCATGTTTGGATACCCAGGTTCATATTTATCAATCACTTCTGTCCTGAGTAGAATACTTGAATTAATTTTCCTCTTAAAACTAAACTCTGCTCATAATAGAACTGTTCTAACTTGATGATTTCATCTTAGTTTCACATTTAAAATCATTAAGCTCCTTACTCTCTGGATTAAAATAATTCCTCCTACCCATCAGGGCATATGCAAGTCTTCTCACACTCAGTCACAGTTATACTTCCCCTTCCAAATATATGTTCTTAGATAAGAGGGCAGCAGGCTACTATCCCAGAAAGCAGGTAATACTCTATCACACATCCTGTTCACACCCTCTAATTCATCCATGCACTTGAACCTGAATGCCAAATGAAAGGCAGCTCTCTCAACAAGTTTCCGTGATCGGACCTAGAAGATGGATTAGTGGATTAAAAACACACTTCCTACTCCATGATACACATCTGAAAGGCTGAGGGAGTTCACCCACTAGAATACACAGAGGGTAGGAGAAATCTGATTTCACAGTTCTCTTCTGACCTGCATTTATGTGTAATACAACAATAAATAAAAAATTTCAAAGACTACTGATGATTATTGCTACAGGTTAACCAACTTTTTTCCATCAACATTTAAATTTAGGTACCATTTTGTATTAGATCCACATCTAATCTCTAATTAAAAGACTGCATATTCAATGAATGTATGTATGTATCTCTCTCTGTATGAACGCTTGCATACACACACATACTCAAACATATGAAAAAATTACCAGTTTAGTGTGCTATCCGCAGTGTGTGTGTGTGTGTGTGTGTGTGTGTGTGTGTGTGTGTGTGTGAAATAATAAACTGTAAAACCTATTTCTACGAAACAAAACACCAGGACCAGTCTCATACAGCTTAAATTTGCAGCATCCGGAAGCCATATTATCACCTGTTTACACAGGTCATCGTGCTCCTCCCCAATACAGAAGGTAGTGTTTCTCTCTAGGATGTTTAAGAATATGCAGGTGTATTTATCTGCTCCTAGCCTTTGGCCACTTAAATGTAATTCAATACTCAAGTCATTTCCTTGTATAAAATCCCCCTCCATCAAGGCTACCTTAGTGATTTCAAAGCAAAATTCCAAAAGTCACTTCTAGTGAAAAATCCCTATAATAAATGTGCATTTTGAATGTCATAATAGTTTTCTACACTATACATACCGGAAGAAAAATCAAAAATAAAAAGTTGATCACAAAACTTTGCCCATGTTGTTGATCATAAGTATTCAATGTTCCCTCTTCTGGCCCATCATCTGTAGTTCCCATGGCAATTATAATGATTTCCACATAGAATATCTTCATTTTTTTTATCTAGAATACTTTTGGGCTCTATTAAGTTTTTTTGTCCATAAAAGAGTTTGGTACTTAAGTACCCTGAAGAAATCTGGCTGATACCTAGACTGACATCCTTCAAAATATTTACTGAACCCTCATCCAAAGTCTGGCTCATTACTGCCCTTTATACAGCCTCAATGTTAGACCTACCATGTCCATTGTGTACATGCTTATGGGTTTTTCCTTTCCTGGGGGTGGACTGGCACGAAGATGAAGCATTGTTGTTGGCTGTTTTGACATCTTCTGTCTCGTCATCTTCCTCTTCGACATCCTCCTCATCCTGAGAGCTCCCAAAATATACCATACTGCTGGGCAGCGCAGGAGAACCTGGTGGGATAAGACATGTAGTTCATCAACACCAATCTTGACACTCCTTCCAGAATGAGTAATCCAAAGGAGAGGTTTACAAAGCTAGGACCCTAACTGCATGTTGATCACATCACTGCTAGCTGCTACTACTTTTAAATTATTTTCAAATATTCCTTAGGTAGTGCAACTCCATCTGCTTGCTTTAGCAACCATTCACCAAGACAAGAAATTAAAATTTAGAATCTTATCTGCAATATTCCCATAGACAACAAACAAAACAACAGCGAGGAATGAATTACACAAGAAAATGTGAATGAAATGAAAACATTCACCCATATTGTTTGTTGGGAGATTGCTCTGTATTGTGCAATTAACTTACAACTTTGGACATAAGAAAGAAAGAAGTGATCATTAATTGGGGGAGGGGGGGATTGAATTTTTTCTTTTACAAGGTCACTCTCTTACTATCTTAATATAAGGGCCAGGTACAGATTTCCACCAACACCCCAAGTACTTACAAACTACTATGAAGTTATAATAGGATATGGTACTATTAAAATAAATTCCTTGAACTAGAGAGATGGCTCAGCAATTAAGAGTACTTACTGCTCTTCCAGAACATGGTTTCAATTCCCAGTACCCACAGGGAAGCCGTAATTTATCAGTATTTCCAGTTAAAGGGATTCGAGTTCCCTCTTCTGTCCTCCACAGGTACCAAGTGGTGCACAGACACACACGCAGGATGTATACATATGAATACACATAGAAATGAATAAAATAACTTCCATAAAACACAAATAAAAGTGTGGGGTTAAAAAACAAGGTGATCTAATCAAAGAGTGTTGACATTTTTGCAATGAAAATAGAGCTGTTAACCCCACAGGAAGGTCCCTGCCACATACAAGTACAGTATACTTCTTCCCTATAAAGCAAAACCAATCTAGGGGGAGATACAATTAAATTACTGGTATACTGTCTGGGACCAGAAGGTATAAAAATGCTGAGATGCTAGGTGTGGTGGATCTCTGTGAATTCGGGACCAACCTGGTCTGCAAAAAGAGTTCCAGGACAGCCATGTATCAAAATACAAAAACAAACAACAAAAGGCAGAGGTAACCCCCTTGGATTCTTTCCCCATTAAAGACCACCAAGTGCCAGAATGAGTAATTTTAAAGTTCTTCTTTTACACAGCTTTCCTAGGCATGCCCCAAAAGGAAATCTCAAACTTCCTCCCATAGCTGGAAAGACAGTTCAATGGCTAAGAGCATTTGCTGTTCTTACAGGCGACCCAGGTTTGATTTCCAGCATACATGTGGTGGCTCACAACAAGGCTTAACTCCAATTCTGAAGGATCTAGTTCAAGGCCTCTAACAGTGCACAGACATACATGAAAATAAATCACTCATATGCACACATAAAAATAAACAAGAATTCCTGGCTAGCTTAGGAAAACACAAAAAGAATCATTAGATACATCCCCTTGCTATTTTCTTTGCTTGCAATCATTCCTAACAATCAATCGTCAAAAAACACAGGAGCTGGAGGAAAGATTCAAGGTAAGCACTGGGGTACATGAAACATTTTTTGGGGGGGCAGGGGTTCCCCTAGGGGCTCCAATTCAGTTCTCTGGATTAACTTTTGGAATAGTAACTATACAATGATTTAACTTTGCAATCCAATGCCAGATGATGCAGGCTACAAAACGACACCAGTGTAAAGCTGCACGTGATGACAAAAGCTGTTCCAGTCTCGTTTTATTTTTTTTCACCTTTGATCAGTGTAACTTAGAATCAGGTTCTTGATAAGGTTCTGAAACCTGAAATTAACTTTGGAAAAAAATCATTTTGTCAAAAAAAAAGAGCAAAGAAAGTGACATGAAACAGTAGTAGAAAATCCCCAAATTGAAACTCTACACCAGGGTCTTTTGCAAGGATTAAGGCTTGGTAACTTGAGACTATCTGTTTGTGACCAACAGCAGGGACAAGATGTCCTGAGTCCATACACTATAGTGAACCCACTCTCACTCTGTCAAGTACCCTTTCAAGTGCAACAATGCTCCTCCTCCCTTGAGCTGGATATAGTCTGCCTTCGAGACAACTTCCTCAAATAGGATACTACCACCCCAGACCAACCTATTACTTGTTTAGTTGAAGGGACACTCAGGAATTACTAGCATATCACATAGAAATCAGACACAGACCTCTTCAATATGGGTGGGCCCTTGTATTTGTACATGTCACTAACCTCAATATCAGACTGACACAGGTAAGAAAAACTAACTTCAACAGTCTTGTGTTGCATATTTTACCTCTGTAGTTATGGAGTATCCATCCAGGAATCTTAATTCATTCATTCAAATCCTGTTCATTTACTAGTTAACAGGCAGCCAAACTCCCATCAGAACAGAAATGGAGAAGGCGCAATGCTGCCAAAACCAGTAACAGCATCTCTCACTCCATTCTATTATCCAGCTAATACCCAGAAAATAGCTAAGTAACTACCTAAAATATCCACAGCCCTGAAGCTGTGTACTACAGAAAAGTACACTTCCTTATTGTCTATGTACAAACCTGGTTCTCTAACTTACAGGTAAAAAGTTCAGCGGAATCTACTAGAGAGAAAACAACGGAGAGCAGGACAGGTTTCACAAACCCTCAAGACAGGCGAGAGCAATGCCACTGGTGCCGCAGGAAACCAGTTCAGTCTTCAGTCCAACAAGAAATAAGTACGTGTATTCCGACAAAGTCAATAACCAGACGAATATTTAGAATCCCTCAAGAGAAAAGGATGTGTCCCTTCCCCCGCCCCATCAGAAACATCTTGTAATAGATCTGGGCACATGAAAATAAGCTTCATACCTTGAAATTTTACTAAGAAATTTCACTCCTCGAAATGTCAGGTGGGTCAATCATTTGAAAACTCTAAGCTCACTGAAGGAGGGAGGGAGGGAGGGAGGGAGGGGGAGAGAGAGAGAGAGAGAGAACACTAAATAAGAGTGGTCTGGGATACAGGTGATTCCCAACCACGAAAACACAGTTTTTATTTAAAAGCAACAAAAACTTAATTCCTTGGTAGGATTCAAGCCCCTTGCAAAGCTACAGCCATGGCACTGGGAACAAGAGAGGCATAGATAGGGAGAGCCATTCTCAAGGCGGCCTCTTCTTGGTATGATACAAGCAAGCCCTCTGTAAGAGGCTAACTAGTGGGGCTGGAGAGATAGCTCAGTGGTTAAGAGCACTGACTGCTCTTCTGGAGGACCCGGGTTCAATTCCCAGCACCCACATGGCAACTAACAACTGTCTGCAACTCCAAGATCTGATACCCTCACATAGACATGCATGCAGGCAAAATAAACAAAAATAAAAAATAATTTAAAAAAAAAAAGAGGCTAACTAGTAAGAGGTGCTGATTTACCACTCAGAATCATGTCCACTCTCCTTCACAAACATTCAATTGAAATAACCAATGAAGGTGAATGTTTGAAGAATTAAAGGTATGCATGTGGTTATAGAAATTGCTGATATTTTGGGTTTTTGTGGAGAAAGGACGTGGTTGCTATTCAATGATTATAAATAGTATTCTATTAAAATTACAGGCACAGTTTTTTTCTCCTGATTATTCAAGTGCATTAACAAATATGTAAAAATAAAAGAGGAGGAAGAAGAGGGAGGGAGAGAAGGAGGGAGGGAGGGATCGGATAGGAAGAATCAGAGTACAGAATGCATCTGTGCTTTGCAAAAGCTGTATTTCATTACTTTTCAGAATTAGCTGGCAATGTCTCCACAATATTTACTGAAGTGAAAACCAAATGTTTTCATCTGGACAAAAATCAAACTGTGGTATGCTACAACCACAACAGAAATCATTTTAATCCAAAAGCTTGCTTATTCTAATTTGGGCTTTGGTTTCTATAAAGTGGGATTCTTCCCTGTGAATTATGTACACAGACCATCCCTCCCTTGCCATTATCTTCCCCTCCCTCAACCAATTCTTAATCTTAACAAGCAAGCATAGCTCTGCTCTGTTATGGAAAGGCCCTAAAGGGCTTTTTTTTTACACACAGCCATTGAGGTGGAGAGTAAAGGACTGGATTTTGACCCAATTAACAGAGGATGCCATTGAGTTGGCATTTCTCATGGTTCCACAAAACCAGAATCTATATACAGCAGGAATAGCTACTCCATGAATCCAGTGATATTCATGCCAGATTCTATTCCATACACTTCAGCTTTTACATATACATTGAAACTCACAAAGATAAAGGTCTCTTAAAAGAACATAAGGCAACTATCACAGTGTTCAATCTCTAGTCCTTCCAGGTCAGTTTTTACAACTGGGGGTGGGGGTGGGGGGTGTGACTTCTCTACAATCACTCATCTGCAAACATACTATGCCATATGCAGATCTATCACATGCTATTGATGCTTATATTATTATATTCATTCTTATATTTTACATGACTTCTCTCCATTTGTATGCAGCAATGCTGAACTGCTATCACCTCTAAAGGAAAAACAAATAACTGAAATTGTGTCAATATAAAAGGCATTTGTCGAGTTATAGGAGACACCAAGTGTGTGTATGTGTATGTGATGTGCTAGGGGTAAAAGCTTTATCCAAAGGAAAACACATCCCTTAATGAGAAGAGAACCACTTGCCAATCATGCCAACCATAAAAAAGGGTAGGGTCTCCATGGCACCCAGCTCTCAAGGAAGAAGCCCTGGTTCTGGAAGGCAGTTATGTGGTATGAACAGTATATTTAGCCAAAAACAAGGGATTCAGCATTCAGAGTAATGGGAACCATTTCCCTCACAAGATGACAGAGCACCTTCCAAACTTTTCCCAGTGGCCTCTGTACAAATGTTGGGTTCAAATACAAACACAGATACAGAAATTATGATGGAATGCGCTTCACAAAAGGAACCTTCCTCTCCAAAAACTACTCCAATTTCGTTCAATAAAGTTCAATCACCAATACCATTGGTGTGTAGGGGTGTGTGTGTGTATGTGTGTTTTCCCACAAGCCTGTGGTGTCTCAATGTGAACAGAATAGATAAACCACACCACACAGTAGCTACGATGGTGTTCACTCAGCCTGGGGAGCTCCCAGCCACAAAACGATGATCAGAAGCTGAGAAGTGAAAATAACGAAACTCAATTTGCCAACTTCCAGTTGCTATAGACCATCAAGCCTACACTTGAAGCTATGATTTATGCAAAGCCCTTTCAGATTCCCAGAGACACTAAACAGTTTCCTGCATGCAGGGCAGAGGCAACAGGGACTTCAGAGCAACCCACGGTTTGAAATCCATGCTAGCACTGAGAGAATTCCAAAGAAACACTAAGTGAGACACTGGGGAGAAAGACAGTATTCTGGAACATACCACTGAAGCCAGGCCAGCCACCTGTCATTGAGTTTGTTTTACCTTCCTGTAGGGCAGACCTGGTCAGAGGCCAGTTGGCCTGAAGCCTGGCCAAACCTCAGGGTCAAGGTCATGGGACAATTATAAGGATTCATCCTTCTCTGATCAAGAACTCCAAGGTTTCTGATTTCATCAGTACTAGCAGATAAAACTATCCTAGCAAACAAATCACTATGTCAGCAGAAGGGAGACACTAGTAGAATATAGGCTCTCAGGCTAGAGTGACTTGGAGAAAGCAGAAGGCAGGCAGAGTATCCACAGAAGCCAGCAAAGGAGGCTGAATTCCCCTTTGATAGTTCTATGCTCAGAAACTGAGATGGAACAACACCTCACAAAAGAGACCTGAAAAACCAATGTGTACCACTAAGACAACCTGTCTTCCTCTCCATAGACTATTTTCCCATTTTCCTCAATAAACTTTGCTATTAGCAACACCCATGCTCAATTGCAATTGGGTAATTAAAATTACTTTCTTGCAGGCAATGAGCTCTCATTTGTTACCTTTAAATCACCCCCAGACTTTTGCACTAGCCCTTTTTACAATTCTCATCCTCAATACTCAAGGCCAGTCATACAACAATGTATACCTTCCAGGTAGGGACAGGCATTGTCTGCATATAAAACTCCACTGGTGAGCTTTCTATCTAGTGAGAATCCTTTTTAAACTACCCAGATATCAATCTAATCCTCTGACCTCTCTGGTACCTCTGTAAACTCGGTGTAAAACAGCAAATAAATGTCCTTGGACAGCTGCCTCTCAGGCAGTCACTAGAACCCATTTCACACCCACTAGCTCTAGTTTAATCCCTAGCAACTATAACTACAGAAACCATAATACCCACTTTATAAATGAGCAAACAGGCTAAATGGGGCATAAATCAACAATCCAGGACCCAAGTACCCTTAGAGGGAGAGCTGTGCTTTGCCGCCTCGCAGGCCTCAGGCTGCTGTGGCCCAGGTCTGGTAGAGTCAGCCCAACCCGTGGACTGCTGATACAATTCCGCTCCCATACCTCCAAAGACTCCCTTCACTGGGCAGAGCTGGAGGCTGCACTGTGACAGCCATGGTCATAAGAATGAACTGTGTGCTGCGTATGTTTCATGAGTCCCCGTTGGGAACCCCCTCGTTTGCAATGCCCCATAAAAAGAAAAATGTAAATAAGAGAATCATTTAACCTGCCATTGCTCTGCTGCATTAAGCTCTTTTTAAATCTCTTAATAATTATGGTCAGAACAAAGAGACAAAGACAGAACTCATTAAGAATAACGAGATCGGTGACAGGAAATGCAGCAATGGTATTGAGTTGCTGCTCACAGCATACATATGAGGCTGAGGCTCTCTTCATCACGTGTACCCTTGGAAGATACTAATTATGCCTCTGGCAAGAAACATGTGCTCCCCTTCAAAGCAGCCATTTAGAGATAAATGCACAGCAGGTGAACATCTCAGGTCCTGCTTCAATGTTCATTCCACCCTGCTTCCTTAAGAAGTTCTAGGGTGTGGCATTAAGTAGCGGGGGAGCAAGAAGACCTGCTAGTTTGGCAGACAGTCTCACGGTGCACTGAAACTTACCAACCCAAATTACTAGGTGGTATGTACAGTAACTACAGCAATCCTATACTGATAACATCTCTAGCCACAAGGTCTTTGTTTATACTAAAGGGAGAGAGGTCTTTGGCTCTAGTGTCATCATTGATGGTTAACAAATAAGGTTTAAAGAAATCTAATCATCGTCTTTCCTGTGGCCCAATCATTTAGTCTCTTCAATATTCTAAACTATTAAGGGAAATACATGAAATCTGTAGAAATGACTCAAGTCTGTGGCCAAAAATATCCCTTCCATGCATTTGACTTATTGCAAGACTTCCCGATAAAAAAAAAAAATTAACTTACCAATGTTGGGGGCTGGAGACATGGCTAGGTACTTCCTGTCCTCCCAGACCAATTTGGTGTCCACCACCCATATGAGAGCAGCTAACATGACCTACAACTCCGTTTTAAGAGAATACACAAGGGTGTCTATTCTTTGAGGGTAACTGAGAGTGTGCCATAGCACACAGTGGCACACACACGCACGCACAGAGGGAGGAGGAATTTTTAATATTAATAAGTTTTTTTTTAAAAAAAATAAGACCAATTTCTCTCCTACTGTCAAAGAAAGCAAGCAAGCAGACTAAGAACAATAAAAAGGTTTCCAAAATGCTGACTGCCTCAAAAGGCTCCAGATCTCATAGCTGTTGATAACAGACATATCACAATGGGAATCTGGAATTAGACAAATTCCATGACTTCCACAAAACTGAACACAGAAAATATAGCTATCTTTCCAAAACAAATGGGAACACTTTCATGACCCATTAAAAAATTTAATAATTTTTGTACCTGAAAATTCAACTATTAAAGAAGCATTACAAGGGTCATCTACACAGCCCCTATACACTTCAAAATACAAGTTTTCCATACCCAAAGTCATTACATTATAACAGTTGGGCCTACCAAGGATCCAGGACAGACAAGGTACAACATATATCCTCTAGGGTTTATGCAGTAAGACAAGGAAACTTATGAGGGAGTCTAAACAAAGACTAACAAAAGACTAAGGTGGCTCACTTTTAATAGCACAGATCTAAAGAAAACCTGTAAGAAAAATAGGAAAGGAGTATAATAAGAAACCACATGGTACACCAGCTAAGAAAAAGCAACGTGTTTTTGTTGCGTGGTTCTTTAAGTAGAGAATACACTCACTGGTCCAGGCGTCATTTATTTAGAACTTTGCTGAAAGGGTAACTGGATATACAAGAAAGTGATTCTCTTATGTCTGAATACTGAAATTTCACGGCTGTGTGCTTGGTAAAATTTTCTTCAGGTATTATTACATACCCTGTCCCAAACTACCCAGAATAGAGGGGATAGGATTTTTAAAACAATGCACATACAGAAAAACGTGGTACATACAGACACACAGTTTCTGCTCTACTTACTCACTCAGACAGTCCTTGATTCTTGCCCATCTGCAACACCTAACTGTAGTCCATTCTTGTTAAGATTCACATAACTAACCTCTATGATGGCAAAGCAAATTTCTGTTATCTTAACACCAAAAACATTTTCCTAGCTGGTCGTGGTAGCTCATATCTTTAATTTCAGAACTCAGGACGGGGGGATGGGGGGGGGGGTGGGGGGGGGGGGGGGT
>CABHPH010162053.1:0-12851 GCA_902168325.1 Peromyscus nudipes | reverse complement strand
CAATTCCAGGTCAGTCAAACCTACATAGTAAGACTATCAAAAACACAAAAAGTGAGACTGAAGAAATGGGTCAGGGGTTAAGAACTCTGGCTACTCTTGCAGAGGACCTGGGTTCAAGTCCCACCACCCAGATAGTAGCTTCCAACCATCTGTAGCTCCAATCCCAGGGAATTCACAACTTCTGACTGCCTCAAGCACTGCATACGTGTGGTGCACAGGCATGTGTGGGAGCAAAACACCCAAACACCCACCCACCCACACAGAGAGAGGGAGGGAGGGAGAGAGAGAGAGAGAGAGACAGAGAAAAGTAAAAAACTGCAGGACCGGGAATGGTGCCACATAACTTTTAACTCCAGAATTCCTGAAGGTGGTGGCAGGCAGATCTCTATAAATTCAACGCCAGGCTCCTATTCACAGAGTCCAGCTAGGATTACATAGTGAAAGTCTATCTTTAAAAAAGAACCAAAACGAGCCTCAAATCAAACAGGGTAATGAGATATGAGGACAACACAGTGATGTCATCTGTACTGCAAGCTTACCTCGAAGGCAGAGAAAGGTAAGAAAGTCTTCCGTCTTAGGCTTCCTTTTAGAGAGGTCAGAAATTTGAGTAGCTGGCGGGGGTAGCAAAGGCTCCACTATCTTCACTGGAGTTGTGCTGGGACTATTCGGCTGAGATTGAGCAAACTTCCTTTGTGCTTGCAGCCTGGGCCTGCAACAGCAAAAGAAAACTAAATTAAGCAGAGACTGGAGGACATAGTCCTATATGCAGCAATAAAACCATGATATAGGAAGAAAGAAAAGATAATCTCTCAAGCAAACTCTTAGGAAATAAGGCTCTACATACATCTCTCTCATAAACCACAGCCTGCTTTACGGTGCAGTAAATATGTCTAAGGGGCTATTGTTTTATGGGTACGTATAAAGTGTGTGTACACTAGGAATGTGTACAGTCCAATGCTAGCAAGGACCCCACAGAGACTGCTTCAAAAACAACAAGAAAAACATTGGATCACAAGGAATCAGTGGCTCTAATTACCCCAGGTCACACATTGAATAGAACCCTAGGTTTCCATCCACTACTTCACAAGTACACACACAATTTCCTTCCTTACTGTGCCCTAGTTCACATTTCTCTGTCTCAAATGTCTGTCACAAGTACACACACAATTTCCTTCCTTACTGAGACCTAGTTCACATTTCTCTGTCTCAAATGAACTTGTGTAACTCATCTCTACCATCCTGAATTTAGTCATGGCTGGGGAATAGAGACCAGCTGCAGCATGAACTTGACGGGGCAGCAGTGGCCAGTGAGATGGCTCAGTGGGTAAAGGTGCTTACTACCAAGGCTAATCCCCAAGACTCAGAACTACACATCCTCACTGGTACATAAAGGTGCATGAGTATGTGCATACATGAATTAAAAGACTAAACTGTCCCAAGAACAGCTTCAGGCTAGTATTTCTACCTGGTATTTAGGATAAATGATCAAAGCTTGGGTGTTTTGAGGGGTGTTAATAAGCTTCCTCTGGTCGTATAGAAAAACAAACAGAGAGGAAAAAGAGTAAAGTCTTGTAAGGAAAAGGTAGGTAACACTCCAAGCCAGGTATTTTTGACAGAGAAGTGAGAAGAATGCTAACTTGTAAAGGGCACTGGGTGGTTTGTATCTCAAAAGTCACCTCAGAGATCTCAGCCATCCTAAAAAGTAATGCAGAAGACAAGACTTCCATAACTGTCCTGGAGGACCAGGAGGATACCACATTGCTGCCAGAGGTACACAGTTCTTTGTTCCTTTCTTTAGGAGGCAGCTGACAAGCATAACATAATGAGTGTTCTTAGGGGACTACTTGGATGTAGGAGACTGTCAGATGCAGATCCAGGAGGCAATAAGGAGGGAGGACCCAAAGCTCTGCTCCAGGTAAAGAAGGTTCTGGTCAACCCACTGGAACTGTATCCAAAAAAGATATTGGTTCTACCAAGAATTATCTAATATCCATGTGGTCACTACTGTCATAACAAGAAGTAACTGGACCATGTGGCTGCTCATCTCCAGCATCCAACAAGAGAGCCAGATAAAGTGTGGGTATGACTCTTCTGGTGTCATATGCCACACAACCACCCAAAGACACAGTCTAGTAGACCAAGGAAGAGGTTCCTGTCATGAACCACATGGGCTGACAGCCCTACATTTTAAAGTGGGCATCACCTGAACTTCTTGATAAAGCCACATGAACTTCAGTGAAGAGACAATCTATTTCTCCCTTCCCCTCCCATTCCTGAAATTACATGCAACACACTGGGTCTCCAATTTCCCTTTTATTTGGCATTAGGTAGTACTGCCAACAGCCAGGTGAAATTTGTTTCCCCTTGAGGCCAAGCATAATGCAAACCCAAAATCCTAACAAGAAGACAACTGAGGCAGACCAGTTCAAACAATGGAGGGAGGATAGGGAGATGGCTCAGTCAGTGTTTGCTGCACAAACATGAGGACCTGAGTCTAAGCCAAAGTATCCATGTAAAAAGGTGTATTGAGGGCTATGACTCCAGTCTATAATTCCAGTACTTGGGGAGGCAGAGACATAATAAGAATACCCGGGGCTCTTGTCCTCCGCGTCTAACTCAGTGAGCACACAACACGCACCCCAAATTCTTTTAAAAAGTCTTTGAGGGTATTATTTTTTCTTTTAAAATAAAATAAAATCAGCCAGGTGGTGGTGGCGCACACCTTTAATCCCAGCACTCAGGAGGCAGAGACAGGTGGGCCTCTGTGAGTTCGAGGCCAGCCTGGTCTACAGAGTTCCAGGACAGGCTCCAAAGCTACACAAAGAAACCCTGTCTCGAAAAAACAAAACAAAACAAACAAAAACAAAAGTATTACAGCATTTTTTATGTGAATAAATATGTATTGAATTGGGGAGGCAGCTCTCAATGCTTCTTGGCCCTGCTTACGTTCAGATACAAAGAACAGTCAGTAAATAAATAAATCAGCAGCTATTATTTTGAAAGTTAACAAATTGAGAAAAGGCCCATGAATAAAATCCACGGGTGAGTACAAAAGATACATATGGATTTCCTCTTCCCTGTCCTTTCTCAAGGATAGATTTGAAAGCTTACTGGGCAGTTTTCCATAAGTAGCCTCACATGAGCGTGGGAGTCCTCTTTCTAGGTTTCCTCAGCCATCTACACTACATGATTACCTTACTCTTTATGTGTGACCATTTATTTCTAGGGCAATACACACTAGAGCAAAATAGCCAATCCTAAGTTGACTGAATTCCACTGAAACTTCTAATAGTCTCCAAACCAAAGTGTGTGCACACAATGAGGGAAAGGAAACCATACCGTTCAGGCTATGCAGAGCTGGTACCTTGTTAAGAGATGTGCATACCAAAACATTTTATTAGTCAATTTTCCAATATTAAACTTGTAATCTGTTAAATCCCAACTCCAAGCAAAGGATAGGGAAGGTAGGAGGGGAAGATCCGTTGAATCAAAAATGAGAAACAGCACCTGGCAAATGCAAAATGACCAGCATGACTCCTCTCTTTATGGGAGCTGACCCTGACACATTGCCAACTTGCTGAAAAGCCTATTCAAATAGGAAAAAAAAAAATCCTGTGTTTCCATCCTCAAAATAATTACCCACTCTATTCTACCCCAAGACATACACATACACTACAAACCTGGCAGCTGCTCAAAGAAACAAGAGTGTGCTAATGTGTGTGCATGAGAGATTTGGGGACAGGAGATACCATCTACCAGGGCAAGCTGCCCACCAAATTCAAACGCTAGTGCAGTGGCGGGCAAAACACACAGGATGTCTATAAATGTCCTTTGTGGTACAGAAAATATAAACATATCCTCCTCACATGAACTCAGAGGTCAGCAAACACCATCTCACCCCCACTGTGCAACATAGCCACAGATGATATTCCATCGCATCGCTGTTGCCAAAACTGAATCAGCAGTTAAGAATATAACATGATGACAGAGGAGAGGTCACTTGGCTACAGAAAAGGTTTTGCTGCACAGAAGTCTTTTTTCTTTGCAGTCAGTATTTCTCAAAATCTAGCCATACTGATTCACAGACTGGGGGGACATGAACACTTTACATATAAAGAGATGAAATAGTTTATGAAAAACACAGGATATTAAATATTTGCAGCCTTTAACTTAATTAAATTATATAAAGGGCTATTCAGAATGAAAGGTTTACTATAGCTGGATTTGCCATAAAGAATTTTCTGTTGGGAAATTCCCTCCCAATGACTCCTTAAGAGATTTGGCTTGGTCGAGCAGGCACCGGGAAAAGCTACGACTTAGGCTTTAGCTCAAGTAACTTCATTTTTAATCAGTGTGAGCCTTGGTTTTCTCAAGGTATTAAAAATAAATAGGCCAGGCACAGCAGCTCATGCCTATAATCCCAATATTAAGGAGCTGGTGCAGGACTATGAACTTCAGAGCAGCCTGGGCTATCCTGTCTCAAAAAAAAATTAAAAAACAAAAACAAAATAAGCAAACAAAAAAAATAGCAACAGAGCGATAGATTAGGTTCTATTTCTAAGCAAGGCCGCTCTCTCCAGTAAAAGAAGGGGTAGTTCTAGCTGCTCACTCACCAGTGCCCGGTGCCTAAAGCTAAAGGTTTGTTTCCTGGCTGCCAATTGAGAGGTCAAACAACAAACCAGGTTCACTTCCGCTTTTAAAACAGAATACAGCAAGCACTCCAGAAAGCTGGAGTCAGAAAACAACGCACCTTTCAAGAAGGAAATCACAATTCTTAAACTTTTAAAATAATGGTGATAATCCCAATATTCTCCTTGTAAGGACTGAGTAGCTCTACTTATAAACACCCAGTCTCCTAAGGCACACTTTTATAAATACATGAGAGAGAGCAGAGAGGGGTCCTTCACTATTCTTAGAAAGAAATTGAGAAAAGAATGTCAAAAGTTAGAAACTTAATACGTAAGAGCTAGGACAACTTCAAGTTAAACATTTACTGGCACAAAAAATCTCAGGTTAGGTGATAGCAGCAAAGTAATGAATCTTATAATATGAAATGTCAAAGAACCAAGCCTGCCTAGAATCACAAATGTCACTCACAATGAAGAAAAAATTGTGGCTGAGTTCTTTGGGGTTCTAGAAAGCAACTATGCCAAGGGAGAGGAATCACTATTAGCAACAAAGCCTTGTTTGTCGGTCACGATTGCCACAGGTCACTCAGTTTGTGTCAGTCTGTGTGTACCCTCTAGAGAAAGCTGCATATCCCACCAACCAAAAGTGCAGAACCTCCTCAGCACGATCCAACTTCAAAGGCAGCACTGACTTACAAGCATTCTTCTCAACAAAGCTAAAGATTTCATGAAAGTCCCAAGAGAATGAGCTAAACCTTAAGGGAAAAGAGAGCAAAACAGGATAATAGTCAAAAGAACAGCACATAGAAGGGTCTTTAGAGTTTAGACAGATCTGGCTAAAGAAACTCTTACTCTATTACGGGAGGTACAGGTGTTAGCAAATTATCCAAAGGACACTGTTTCAAAAGCCTAGCTGTGCCAGTTAAATGTTCATTTGCCTTTCTACTCAACACTCGAGGTGGGATTGCCAATGTAGTTTTAAAAATATCATTTCAAAAACCCTAGCTAGTTTTTCAATTTAGGTTACTCAAAACCCAACTGCAAGCTGCCAAAAATCCCCTGGCAGCCATCTCCTGGCAAAGAGAATAGCTGGGAAGGAGAGGGAATGAATGACCTTGTGAGAATTATGTTTCCAGGGAAAAGAAAAGAGGAGGGGGAGAGGGGAGGGAAGGAGGGGGAGAGAAGAGGGGAAGAGAGGGAAGGGAAGGGAAGGGAAGGGAAGGGGAGGGGAGGGGAGGGGATACTATAGTCTACCACACAACTCAGTTCATTCATTCTTTTTTGTCAATAGAATCCTAAAAGCCTGAATGAAAAGTCAATTGTACAAAAACTTCCCACATAAACATTCAAGATGTAATAGGTGAGATTCTAAAATCCATTACAGGGCTGGGGTGGAACCAACGGTGAAACAGAACAGGAAGCCCTGGCCTCCAACTCAACACTGCAAAAATGGAATTGCGCGTAGCACATCCAGATGATGTTGCTCAAAACACTAACTAGCCCCACAGAAAGCAGAGCAGGTCAACACTTCTTTCATACTCTTCCTCTAAGTTCACTTTAATAGAAAGTTGATACGAACGTGTGTGTGTGTGTGTGTGTGTGTGTGTGTGTGTGTGTGTGTGTGTACACATACACTTAAAGGAAAAGAAAATACATCCCAGACATTTTCATTACCTACTGAAAATGTTGTAGGCTGGCCACAAAGGACCAGCAGATGTCAATAGTGCATTTAAACTCTTTGCTAAAAAGGAATTCTAAATTATAACAAGCATTGCCTCCTGACATTGGCCACTTTTTAGGACCTTCAATAACATCTGGTACCAGAAAATGACCTAGGTGCTGTTTAAGGAAAGCAGGAACATGAACACAGAAATATCTTATCCCACCAATTCCATTACAACTCAATGTATCAGCTAGTACTGAAAACAATAGAGACTATCACATTAAGAACCTTTTCCTTTTATTCTGCATGCATGTGTGTACATGTAAACATGGTGCCCATTAAGGCCAAAGAAGGTTATTAAATCTCCCAGGAACTGAAGTTGTCAGCTGCCATGTGGGTGCTGGGAATTGAACCAGGTTACACTGGAAAAACAATTAGTGCTGTCAACTGCTGAGCCATCTCTCCAGACTCTATAAGGGCTTTTTAAAAAATAAATAAAATAAACACAGCGTACAGCTAAAATGCTGATATGCATGAAAGGAGGTGATTATACCACCAAAAGGGGGGGAGGGTGTTACATGGTGCCAATAAATTTTAAGGAATAATCCTAAATAATTTATTTGGAGATTTGATAGCAGTTGTTTAATACAAAATTACAAAGGTTTATTGTTTAGGCTAAGTACCAAGTTCCAAATACCAAAGTATCTAGGTACAAAATACCTAAGTAATCAGCAACCAAATACTGTGGTTTTCTATTCTGCTACTTCCATGTAAAAAGATTCCTTATCGTTCACATGCCATCTCTTGCTACATTTTGTAAAACGGGTATAACAAATGTCTCAAGATGAGAAATGTGATTTTAATTGAAGAATCTGTCACAGCTCACTCATTCCAGCAATCCTCCTCAATCCCCTTACGATTTGGTTAGAGCACGGGACAATCTCACACAAGGAAATGGAGTTCTCCATATACAGCAGACCCGCCATCTCTAGCATGGAACCATGTCATTGGCAGCTGACACAACAATTCTAAGAGACATCAGTGCCATACGTATTTAAATAAAAATCAAAGGAAATGGCAGCATTTGGAAATGTAGGCAACATGGAAGGGTGATGTGAAAAATCACCTTCACTGCTGAGAATGGCCAAAATTTCAACAGCCTTTATTCTTGCTAAGGTTTAGGTTGTATACAGGTCAGAAAGCAAAAACTTAACAGCATTGTTAGAAAAAACCAAGCTGTGGAATGGGCTTTAGTGCAGGGCAGGGGTCAACTCAGGCACAGTACTCTGTCTCCATCTTCCAGGCCCAGTCTGACTTTACATTACAGGACTTTTATCTGATTCTAAGTCTGTAGACTACAGTTGTGTCCCTGCACCCCATGCCATGGTGACATTTCAAAATACCCAGTGGATGTCAGAAGCCAGGGATTACGCTAAAACTTATGAAAACTACAATATTTTGTTTTCTCCTTGTACAACTTCAATAAGGTCAGCATACTAGGTGTTTCTTCCCTTTAGTCAAGACCAAATTCCTAAGCAGGGATCAAGATAAATAAACCACCCATGTCTTCAGCAAGTCTGAAGAGATGGGGAACTTTCTGTTCAGCCCAGTTCTTAATACATCTTTACTTCAGCCCATTCCCTTGTGTGTAGACATGAAACAATAAACCACAAAGTCAGTCTTCCTCTGTGCATCTTAAACTTCCAGGGAAGGCTGTAGCCCCAAAGATACCTGAGGTCCCCTCAACAGAAGCCCAGTCATTTTGGCTCTGCTTATACGCTCAGAGAAAAAGGAAGACATCTTTTAGCCCAGCCTCAAGCACAGTTTTAATGAGTCCTTCAAAATGAGGATGAAAAACTTTTTGTGAAGCTTCCTATAAGCACTCACTGGACTATCCCTCAGCTCCTGCATTAGCACCAACCACCCCAACTCTGAAGAAACTACTCCACTGAAGATGAAAAGCGTACTATGGGGAAAACACGATTTGTAACTCTTCCCACACTATTCTGTACAAGGCAGAAGGGAACTGACAGTATTTTCCCAGGAAGCAGAGGGAGAAAGAAAGGTCTGCAAGTAGGAGCCCAGATGAAGCAGGTGGGGAGAAAAGCACATGCATTCCTCAACTGCCGAGCAAGTGACTATACCCTTCTCTACCACCCAAGTCCCTGACTGACAGTAAGTCCATTTTTTCTTACTGCTGGCCTTGGCAAAATTCTTCTGCCAGGAAAATGGCCAAGGTAGAATCTTGCTTACAGAGATGGGGGAGGTGGGTTTTAGAGGAAGCTTAATTACTCTCCTCATTCTACAAGCCTAAATATGTCCTCATCTCTTTGATTTAGGAGGCATCCATCTTTAGCTATGTGTGTCAACAGGCTGCCAATCCCCACACACTCCTGTCGATCAGTCCTGGGAAGTGTGGAGATGGTTCCAGCTTCAGGAATTTGTAACTGAGCCTAGTGAAAGATCATTTCCAGCTGGGCACCTAAAAGCCCTCAGAAAGCAGCTAAGATACTAACTCTGGTACTCTTGTGGGTCTTCTATGTTTTAATTCTACATAAGGACAGCTTCATAAATAACACTCATTATGGTTTTTAAACTTTATGGGAACTTTCTTCAAAAAATTAACTCAGGCCAGGCGGTGGTAGCAGACGCCCTTAATCCCAGCAAAGGCAGGCAATCTCAGAGTTCAAGGCAAGATGGCGTCTACGCAACAAACAAATGAATTCATATTAGGTAGCTGGGTGTGGTGGTATATACCTTTAATTCCAGCCCTGTGGAGGCAAATGTAGCAGAAGAACCATTGCAGGTTTGAGAAGAAAAAGCAGGCAAGCAGGAAGGACGACTAGATCTTGAAAAGCAAAATTTAAGGGAAATAGGTAAGTTAAAGAATGAAAAAACAAGAAAACGGAAGTCCACCTTAGGTTAGTGTGATAGGAGAAACCAATGAGAGCGTCAGACAAGAGGGTAGCAAGTTCTCCTGACTCACTAAGTAAATATAGCTGCGGACAAGTCTCTGCCTCATGAGGGAACTCACTGAGAGGGAAATTACATTTACAAGGTCCATCTCAGAATCTATATTGAGAGTTACAAAGCTTTAATGTGGGAGAATACAATGTCAATGGAAAGTCAGAGGTAGAGGTGGACAGAAGACAGACCAACACCTTACTATACACAGAAAGAACAAGTGAGGATTATACACATACACTCCTCTCTAATTTGATAGACTGACAAAAGATCTGAACTGTTGTTAAGTAGGATTGTGTCCTTCTGAAATTATGATGGCTCCTTTACAAGCATTTTCTTGTACTTTATTTAACTACCCTTAGAATTTGTTTATTCTCAAAATACAAATGTTTATCACACACCAGATACTTTTAACAGGTGCAGGAAATAGAAAGATAAACAAGGACTATCCCATCTGTCCAAGAGTTAAGAGCCACACTCTGAAAATCTGAGCATCAAAGGGACCCAGTCATGTCCAGACCCCTTGTGACACAAACACAGGAGAAACACCAGCTAAGCACTGGTGGTACTGATTTATACCAACCCTGTGTGAAATGAGCTTTAAGGAAATCTATGAAGACTATCTACTCTGCAAAACAAAGCCAATGACCATACAGCAAAGGAGAAAAGTCTTGTCTGGTATTTTTCATAAGGATTGGGGGTTGAGGGAGGGGGTGCACACACCATGTATTACTTCTATCTCCTCTTTGAATTTCAAATGAAAAGAATGAGCCAAAGGCTACTGGAAACAAGTCATGCTGGTTGCTCCCTTCCCTTGTTGGTGGGCAGAAGGGAAAGAGCATCAAAGAACATTCATCATCTCAATCTGAACACTTAGTTGCACTGCTATTAATTGAGCTTAGCAGTCATATAAGGCACTAACACCACATAACATTCTGCAAGTATAAAAAGTGTGTGTGTCTAATAACCCCCACGTGAGTACACCTATGTGATTCACAAGTGACACTTAAGGCTGTCACCTCCACCACAATCCAAACCCTTACAAATCTACATCTAGCGTCTTTCATCTGAATGTGAATCCTTTCAATCTAAATTTCAGCATGGAAGATTTGGAGATTGATAAAATGTTCCAGGATGGCCAATCTATTCAGAGATGTCAAGGTGATGTTTAGATTTGTCTGCTAGGGGTATGTAAAGGAGAACAAAAGCATGTGACATCAGTTCATATTTCAAAGAACCATAAAAGAGAAGGCAGGAAGTGCCCAGGTCTCCATGGAAACCACAAAGCATGCCAGACCCTAATTTGCATGTGACTAGGAACTGATATCCCTGCAATCTGATCTCTGAAGCTACAAAAAGGAAATGGCCTCAGCAGTAATAAAATTGCTTCAGAGGTTCTAATAATTTTCCTTAAATAAACCAAATTAATAGAAGTCTGTGTTTACTTGGACTTTAGGAAAAATATAGGATTAAATATGCATTCCCATTAAGTGACTAAAAATTTGTTCTTGGAAATAACTAATAACTAAATAAAACTATTGCTGCCAGTATGTTAACTTTGTAATCCCCACCATCCCACATTTAAAGTATGCATAAACAAGAACGTTATGATAACCTGTAGAGCCATCTTCTCTAGACAAAGCCCTACATTTAGCAGAAAGAAAAATTTCTACTGTAAATAGTTTCACTAAAAACAAAAAAAAAAAAACAACAACAAAAAAAAAAACACCCACCTAGAAAGGTGCTGGCTTACATTTTGCTATATGACCCAAGGTGACCTAGAATTCTAGATCCTCCTCCCTTAGCCTCTTTAGGTTGGAAAACATGTGACCACACACTTTTTCTTTAAGACACATACACATACTTAAAAATGGAAAATTAAAGCTGGGCATGATGGAGCACATCTGTTATCCCAGCTAATTTGGGAGAAGATAGTGGGAGAATTTCCAGTTCAAAATTAAATCTCTGGGCCCATAGCATGGCTCAGAGTATAAAAGGCACTTGACCCACAAGCCTGAGTTCACGCTAATGGAAGGCTAGAAGCCATCCTCTGATTATTACTACCTATGTACTCTGCTGCTTACACACACCTTGCACATACAAACACAGAAATTCAAGGTGGTAAAGATGGGTAATAGCACTTAACCCCACAAGCCGACAACCTCAGCTGGTTCCCCAGAGTACGTGTAAAGGTGAAAAGGACAGAACTAAAATCCCAGAATTGTCCAATGTCCTTCATAGCCACACTGAAACATGTACCACCACCCTGCGATGGGGATCATTTTAAAAAAATCGATCTCAAATAAATAAATCACAAGATAAGAAGAGACAAGAACTCTGTCTAGAATCTGTTTCCTCCTGCAGATGAAAAGGTCATGCAAATACTACTGCACTGCCTCTGAGAACATCTTGGCCTGGGTTGGAAATAAAGATTAATTGATAGCAGAAGCATTCTAGAGGTCCCTTGTCTGGTATGGAGATATGTTATTTTTTTTAAATACCAATAGCTAGCTAGGCTAGCTACTGTGGTTCAAGACTGTCCAGTTGGGCCTGCCCAGCTTGTTGCAGCCCCCTGACTTTGTCAGGCTATAATTTCATGTTCCTGGTGAAGGTACCCATGGATATGGAGAGCATCCTACTCGAACTACACCATGGAACTGTGTAAATTCTGAAGCTCCCCATGGGAAAGAATGTTTCACTACAACTTGATTTCATCTTCTCCCACAAACCCTCCTGCCGCAAATGCTTATCAGGTGGCTGGAGTGAGCATAACAGCCTTTAACCTCTTCCAACCCTCTGTGGGAGCCAGCCAGGAAATTGACTGTCAGACCTTCTTAAAGGGTGAGCCTGAGGCACCCTGAGGCCCAGTCAAAGATGGGTTAATGGTGGTCAGTACCACACACCAACCAGGACTGTTTAAATGATTTATGAGTCCATCTTTGGCCCTCACTCACTTTAGAGGGCCCCTTGGGTCAGCAGTTCTTGACTTATGGGTCTCAACCCCTTTGGGGGTTGCATAATAGATTTACATCACTATTTATATTTACATTTCATACAGTAGCAACATTACAGTTATGAAGTAGCAATGAAATAATTGTGAGATTTTGTGATTGAGGGGTCACCACAACATGAGGAATCCCAGCATTAGGAAGGTTGAGAACCACTGGGTAGGGTGATAGCAGTGGAGGCAGAATCTGAGAAGGGTGGAGTAAGAGAAACCTCCTCAAAGGTGGAGAACCCGGAGAGAACAAGGAAAATTCCACCCAAGGTCAGAGAACCTGCAAAGAGACAGCAGCCCTTCCTGTCACTTCCCAATCATGGCCTCAAGGAAAGAAAGTAAAGAGAGTAAGGGAAAACCATCACCCGGGCATAATAAACTAGTGCTTCACCAACAAACTGCATTAACCATACATCTTATTAACTGCTGTGAACAGAGGCCATGGCAGGGCAATTCTTTTCTGTGTGTGTTGGTTGGAAGTTGCGTGAGAAAGGATTTCTTTGCTAACAGTCCTAGTTGTGCTAGAACTTGCTTAGTAGACCAGGCTGACCTTGAATTCACAGAGATCCACCTGCCCAAATATGCACACTGCCATGAC
>CABHPH010162052.1:8014-36662 GCA_902168325.1 Peromyscus nudipes | reverse complement strand
TTTAGTCCCTTTTTTCTTTTTTCTTTAGTCCCTGTTCATGGCACCATTCTGTGGGGCATTTACTCACCAACCCCACAGCTACCCAGAGTTTTCTTGAGTGCGAGCAGCAGGAAATTAGATAGAAGGATTTAGATTGTGGAGATGAATAGATAGAAAAATAAAGGATGGCCTCGAGAGGGCCTGGAACCTATTCCAATGGACCCCGACTGTCTCTGCCCCAGGGTATTTATAGAGACACCAAGGGGTGGAGCAAATGACCTCCTCCCCCAGTACAGCCAAGTGCAGACCATCTCAGACACCTGCACTCAGGCCTGTGGCCCTAATCATCCTCTATGCAGACCTGCTAGGTAAAGCCACGAGGAACCTGAAAACGGGCTCCCACACACAGCACACAAACAGCTCCATTTTTCTATCTTTCCCACCTCTCCATCGCATATTTGTTCATCGTAGTGCCCCCCTACACACACACACACACACACACACACACACACACACACACACACACACACTTTGAGGCCTGGCTGGCTTCTGCCGCCTGTCCATTTGTGTTGTCCTGGCACTCATAATTAATAATAGAAATACACATCTTTAGTACTACCTCTATGCTCACAAATCTAAAAAAGTCTATCATCTTTTTTCTGTAAGAAAAAGTTAGTGATGTCCTGATCTACAGTTATCCGTAAAGTGCTAGAGCAGTGGTTCTCAACCTTGCTAATGCTGTGACCTTTTAATACACTTCCTCATGTTGTGGTGACCCCCAACCATAAAATTATTTTTGTTGCTACTTCATAAGTATAATTTTGCTACTGTTATGAATCAGAATGTAGATATCTGATATGTGACTCCCATGAAAGGGTCATTTGACCTTTCATGCCTGTCTGTTCTTCAAGCTTTTTCTTTAAGACATCATGGGAAAAATTTACAGGTGCACATGAAGAAGATAAGACATGATCACAGAATGAAAATAACACAATTAGAAGCATTGATGTCTGTCAGGTAATGTTGAAACTGAAGTTTGGGGAATTTGGCATGACACAGGAGCTGAAAGAAGAATGGATTGGGCTAGACAGTGGTGATGCACACCTTTAACCCCATGGGAGACAGAAGCAGGTGATCTCTTTGAGTTCAAGGCCAGCTTGGTCAGCCAGGGCTACATACAAAGAAACCCTGTCTTGAAAAACCAAACGAGAGAGAGAGAGAGAGAGAGAGAGAGAGAGAGAGAGAGAGAAAGAATGGATAGCTAGATATCCTCTCCTTTCCCACCCTCTCCTTCAACAGAATCCACACCAACCTCATAGTTCTTCTCTATGGCAGCCATGTCCTCACAGGCCTCAGAGAACTCTCCCTCCTCCATGCCCTCACCCACATACCAATGAACAAAGGCACACTTGGCATACATCAGATTAAACTTGTGTTCTAGGTGAGCCCAGGTCTCAGCTATGGCTATATTGTTACTCAGCATGCACACAGCTCTCTGGACCATGGTCAGGTCTCCACTAGGTACTAGAGTGGGAGGCTGGTAATTAATGTCAACCTTGAAGCCAGTGAGGCACGAGTCCACAAACTGGATGCTGTGCTTGGTCTTGATGGTGGCAATAGCAGCATTGACATCTTTGGGAACCACATCACCTTGCTACAGCAGGCAACAAGCCATGTGTTTACTATGATAAGTGTCACATTTCAACATCTGGTTGGCTGGCTCAAAGCAGGCATTGGTGATTTCTGCTACAGAAAGCTGCTCATGGTAGCCTTTTTCAGCAGAGAAAACAAGGGTATATGTGGCCATAGGGAAGCAGGTGTGGAGTTAGGGCACCAGGTTGGTTTGGAATTCTGTCAGGTCAACATTTAGGGCCCCATCAAATCTCAGAGAAGCGGTGGTGGAAGACACAGCCTGGCTAATAAGGTGGTTAAGGTTAGTGTAGTTTGGGTGCTCAATATCGAGGTTTTTATGACAGATGTCATATATGGCCTCATTGTCTACTATGAAGGCATAATCAGGGTGCTCCAGAGTGGTGTGGGTGGTGAGGATGGAATTGTGGGTCTCAACCACATCAATGGAAACCTGGGGTCTGAGTAAATGGAGAACTCCAGCTTGGACTTCCCTCCATAATCAACAGAAGGCCGCTCTATCAGCAGGGAGGTAAACCCAGAGCCAGTTCTCCCATAACAGCTGTGGACAAACAAGAAACCCTGAAAACCTGTGCACTTGTCAGCCAATCTTTGAATTCAGTCCAAAACAAGGTCAATAATCTCCTTGCCAATGGTGTAGTGGCCACAGGCATAGTTACTGGCAGCATCTTCCTTGATTGTGATGAGCTGCTCAGGGTAGAAGAGCTGGCAGCATCCAGTGGGAACTTTATCAATAACTGTCAGTTCCAGGTCTATGAACACTGCCCAGGGCACATGCTTGCCAACAATGGTCTCACTTAAGAAGGTGCTGAAGGAGTCATGTCCTCCCTCAATGATCTTGTCATCTGCATCTGGCCATCAGCTTGGATGCCATGTTCCAGGCAGTAGATCTCCCAGTAGGCATTGCCAATCTGAACACTAGCCTGGCCAACGTGCATGGACATGTACTCCTGTATAGTGATATTGTGTTCCCCAAAATATTGTGCACTCTAATAAACTTATCTGGGATCGGAGACAGAACAGCCACAATATTAAACATAGAGGTTAGGCAGTGGTAGCACACGCCTTTAATCCTAGCATTCTAGAGGCAGAGATCCACCTGGATCTCTGTGTGTTCAAGGATAGAGCCAAGCATGGTGACTCACACCTTTAATCCCAGAAAGTGAGCCTTTAATCCCAGGAAGTGATGCCAGAAAGCAGAAAGGTATATAAGATGTGAAAACCAGGAACTAGAAGCACTTGGCTGGATAAGCCTTTAGGCTTTGAGCAGCAGTTCAGCTGAGACACATTTGGATGAGGACTCAGAAGCTTCCAGTCTGAGGAAACAGGATCAGCTGAGGAACTGGCGAGGTGAGGTAGCTGTGGCTTGTTTCGCTTCTCTGATCTTCCAGCCCCAATAACTGGCTCAGGTTTGATTTTATTAATAAGACCTGTTAAGATTTCTGCTACACTCCTGCATGGTAGCTTTGGGTTAGAAGGTGAGGGTGACAGAAGCAGACACTGGGTCCCCAGTTACCATTCCCAAGAGCTAAGAGTCGGGGTAAGTAATACAATGAAACCTAGATAATTTCTTAAAATAGTAACTCTTCAAATTTACCGCTTATCCCTTGCCAGATCTCCCATCTTTTTGTTCTTATACTCCCTCGTCTAGCTAAGTTTTCTTCTTTCTGAATGTGTATGTAGGTAGGTAGACAGACAGATTTTTCCCATACAGCAGATTGAACTGCCTCTGACAGTTCTTTGCTATCTTGCAAGAGAAGAGTTAAGCATGGTCATGCTGTTCTGTTTCATACAACCTACAAAGCTGTGACAGATCCTTGACTTTCTTGGAGGCAGCATCCTGGAGTGTGGGCTCTGTGACTGACTATGAAGTGTGGAACTTGCCCCTGAGTCCTTCCCATTCACCGAGCCACTTTAGGGCTAACCACGGGGCAATGGAAGGCAAGAAGCCACCACAAGCGCGGTGTCTTCGTTCCTAGGCAGTCAGTGTTTAGCTACGTTTTTCTCTTGTGTTTGGTCTCAGATTCAAGGTTGTTTGTCCAACTGTTTATCTAAAGAAAAAAAATCAAGCTAGGTATGGTGGCACACACCTTTAACCCCAGCACTCGGGGGGGGGGGGGGCAGAGGCAGGCAGATCTCTAAATTCAAGGCCAGCCTGGCCTACTGAGTGAGTTCCAGGACAGCCAGGGCTATTACACAGAGAAACTCTGTCTCAAAAAAAAAAAATTAATTGAATTCCTTGATCAGTAGCAGAGGAAGCCATGAAAAGAAAAACCAGCGTCGGGTGGTACCGTTGTGGTGGCAGCGGAGACAGAGAGTTAGGCATCAGCCTGCATCGCCTCAGCTGTCAGAGCTGTTACTTCCACCTCATCCCCTTCAGCCAAGCCTTGTCAATCTGTTTCATCCCAAGTCCTGATTAAAACTCACATGGTTCTAGAACTGACTGGGTTTGTGTGTCAGCTTGACACAAGCTAGAGTCATCTGAAAGGAGGGAAACCCAGTTGAGGAAGTACCCATGTCAACTCCAGCTGTAAGGTATTTTCTTAATTAGTGATCAATGAGGGAGGGTCCAGCCCACTGTAGGTGGTGCCACCCCTGGGCTGTTGGTCCTGGGTTCTATAAGAAGGTAGACTGAGCACACAATGGGAAGCAAACCAGTTAGCAGCTCCCCTTCATGGCCTCTGCATCAGCTCCTACCTATAGGATTCTACCCAGCTTGGGTTCCTGTCCTGACTTCCTTCAGTGATGAACAGTGATGATGAAGTATAAGCCCTTTCCTCCCCAACTTGCTTTTTGGTCATGGTGTTTCGTCGCAGCAATAGAAACCCTAACTAAGACATTTTTTTATTTAACCTGTTTTTTATTACTTCCTGAATACATCTCTCTCTTCTCTCCAATCTACTTTCCCTTCTCTTTGTAATTATGAACTTACAGTATTACCAATATCATTCTTCAATTTCATTTCCCTATTTCTTCCTTAACACCTTTGTCCGTACTTGGCCAATCAAAGTAAATATATACTTAATAAATAAATGATACACAAATGTAATGTAATGTAAATGCACTGGATCTTTCAGCGTTTTTTATTATTATTATTAAGATAAAAGTTAAGGGAAGTAATGTTAGTGGGGGTGAAGAAACTGTCTTATTACGAAGGGGCACAAAGATATCAGAGTGTGGTGGCACAGGCCCTTAATTCCAGCCTGGGGAGGCAGAGGCAGGTGGATCTCTGAGTTCAAGGACAGCCTGGTCTACAGAGTGAGTTCTAGGATAGCCAGGGCAAAATAGAGAAACCCTGTCTCAAAAAACAAAAGCAAAGACAAAGCAAAGTGTTGTTGGTTGGGTTTTTTTTTACTCTTTTGGGGGGCCCACGACCCCAAAATAAACCACACACAGAAGCTTATTCTTAATTATAAATGCCCAGCCTTAGCTTGGCTTGTTTCTTGCCAGCTTTCCTTAACTTTCAATTATCCCATCTACCTTTTGCCTCTGGGATTTTTCCTTTTCTTACTTCTGTTTATCTTACTTTCACTCTTACTCCATGGCTGACTGTGTGGCTGTGTGGCTGGCCTCTAGCATCCTCTTCTGTGTCCCCCAATATGTTGTGCGCAATAATAAAGCTTATCTGAGGAGCAGAGGAAAAAGCTAGCCACTATATTAAACATAGAAGTGAGGCATTGATAGCACACACCTTTAAGAGGCAGAGATCCATCCAGTGAGTTCAAGGCCACACTGGAAACAGAGCCAGGCATGGTAACACATGCCTTTAATCCCAGCATGAACCATAGAGGTCTGGAGGTCTGTACAGACAGACAGGAAGTGATGTAGCTGGGCAGAGACAGGAAGTGAGATGTAGAACAGAAAGGCATATAGGTGTGGGTATACAGGAAGTAGGTCTCTTTGGAAGCTGAGGGTTGGTAAGGTCAAGTTGGCTGTGGCTTGTCCTATTCCTCTGATCTCTCAGTTTTAACCCCAATATCCAGCTCCATGTTTTTTATTAATAAGACCGTTTAGCAATTCATCTTACACTCCTTCCTTATTCTCTTGCTCTTTCTTCTTTTCCTCCCAGATTTCTCCTTCTATTTATTCTTTCTGTCTGCTAGCCCCACCTATCCTTCCCCCTATTGGCTGTTTGTGGTGATATTGTGTTCCCCCAAATATTGTGCACCCTAATAAACTTATTTGGTTTCAGAGAACAGAACAGCCACTAGATAGACATAGAGGCCAGAAAATGGTGACACACACACCTTTAATCCTATCACTTGGGAGGCAGAGATCCATCTGGGAACAGCAAGGCATGGTGACTCATGCCTTTAATCCCAGGAAGTGAGCCTTTAATCCCAGGAAGTGATGGCAGAAAGCAGAAAGGTATATAAGGTATGATCTCGCTCTGTAGACCAGCTTTTAGGCTTTTGAGCAGCAGTTCAGCTGAGATTCATTTTGGATGAAGACTCAGAGGCTTCCAGTCTGAGGAAACAGGATCAGCTGAGGAATTGGCAAGGTGAGGTGGCTGTGGATTATTCTGTTTTTCTGATCTTTCAGTGTTTACCCCAATACCTGGCTCCAGATTTGTTTTTATTAATAAGAACTTTTAAGATTTGTGCTACAGCTGTTCAGCTTTTTTTGTTTGTTTGTTTGTTTGTTTGTTTGTTTGTTTTTCGAGACAGGGTTTCTCTGCATAGTTTTGGTGCCTGTTCTGGATCTCACTCTGTAGATCAGGCTGGCCTGGAACTCACAGAGATCCACCTAGCTCTACCTCCCGAGTGCTGGGATTAAAGGCGTGTGCCACTGCTGCCACTCGGCGGCTGTTCAGCTCCTTATTAGACCATCAGGTACTTTAGAAAGGCAAAGAATCACAGCTTCACAGAGTTAAACAAATGCACTATAAAAAAAAGGCAACACATCTTTGCACCATTAAAGCAAATGTTCCACAACATAAATAAATGTAACACCTCTTAAAGTAATATTCTACAACAGCAAAGGGGCACAATGAACTGTGGTGTTACACACTTTTACTCCCATCACTCAGGCAGAAGTAGACAGATTTTTGTGAGTTCAAGGCTAGCCTGGTCTACAAAGTGAGGTTCAGGATATGCAGGGCTATATAGTAAGATCCTGTCTCAAAAGCAAAGAAGAGGGGTTATCCAGTGCTGTGCTCTATTGTACTTAACAATCTAACCAACACTCCCAAATGTCAGTGAAGTTTGGAATTTATCTTGATTTCTCCTTGGGATCATAAAAGGTACAAGTATTCATCAGGGCACACTCCATTTCGAAGCATAGACATTTGTCTAATTGGTTTTCAAGAATTGTTTGTGGTAATGAGCCATAACCCAGAATTGGCAGTTGTCTCTTGGTACTATTTTAGAGTCTTTTTTTTTTTAACTATTGTGTATAATGTCATGAATATCTTTTGACACACACACCACCCTTATAACATTCTCTGGAAAAAAAAGATTGCCATTGTAACCAAGTTGTTACCAGTCCAGTCAATATATGAATGCTGTGAAGAAAAAAAAAGAAGTATGGATAGATATAAAAAGTAACATTTATGGCGTTTTGTGAACAATGAAATTTCATAACTGATACCATATTCTTTGCTTGGCTTTTTTACTAAACTATATTTTTAAAACATGACATAAATGTGTATTGTTTATTTCTAATAAAGATTTGAATTCTATATGAATATACTATAGTCTATTGATTAGTTCATTTTATTTATTTATTTATTTATTTATTTATTTATTTATTTATTTATTTTTGAGACACAGTCTTCCTGTGTAAGCCAAGCTGGCCTCAAACTCAGAGATCCTCCTGCCTCTTCCTTCAACGTGCTGGGGTTCCTGGGAGGCCTGCTCTTTTCTGAAGGGAAAGAGAAGAGGAAGTATGAATCTGGGGGAGGAGAGGGGACGGGGAAAGACAAAAGGACTGGGAGGAGTAGAGGGAGGAGAAACTTCAGTCAGAATCGATTATATGAAAAAAATTTTTACAAAGAAAGAAATAAATTAATGACTGCTGGGAGCAAGAGAGTCTACTTCAAAGATGATCCCCCGAAACCAGTGCTTCTCAAGGGTCAAATATCAGATATCCTGCATATCAGTTAGAATGAGTATGGCCTTGTTGGGAGAAGTATGTCCCTGTGGGTGGGCTTTGAGGTTTCCAAAGCTCAAGCCAGGCCCATTGTCTCTCTCTTCTTGTTGCCTTCATATCCAGATGTAGAACTCTCAGCTGCTTCAGAACCATGTTTGCCTGCATGCCACCATGCTCCCCACCATAATGACAATGGAGTACACTTCTGAAACTGTAAGCCAGCCCCAATTAAATGTTCTCCTTTATAAGAGTTGCCAAGGTCATGGTGTCTCTTCACAGAGATAGAACATCGACTAAGACAGATCTTAACAATTTACTTCCTTTCTGCCATAATCTGAACATTTATAATCCCTATAAATTCATATGTTGAACACCTGGTAATTGATATGCTGGTAACAAGAGGCAGGAGCTTCTAGGGGTAATTAGATCATGGAGATGGATCCCTCATGAATGAGATCAGTGACCAAAAAGCTGTCTTGCCCCTCCACCACGTAACAATGCCTACAGAAGATACCCTGTGTTCTGACTATTCTGGATTGTCAACTTGACTACATCTAAAATTAACTAAAACCCAAGCTGCTGGATATACCTGTGAGGAGTTTTTCTTAATTGAATCATTTGGAGTGGGAAGAACTACTCAATGTCTGGATCTGTGAAGATGAGGAGATTCATCGAAAATCTGGCCCACACCGTCTGGCGGCAGCCTATGCAAAGAACACCGAAGAAGGAAATGGTTGCTCTTGGCCTGCTTGCCCTCACTCTCACTGGCAAGTCCATTCCTTCGCTGGCACTGGAGCCTTCTTCTTCGGGATTCCAGCATTCACAGAAGACCGGCTGAGACACCCAGCCTCTTGGGACTGAACAGCCATTCGATTCTTAGACCTCCCATCAGGAGACAGCCATTGTTGGAATAGTAGAAAACCCTGACTAACACCACGTATAAAGCAGGAAACTGGCCTTCATCAGATGTAGACTCTCATGGTGCCTTGATGATAGATTTCCCAGACTCCAGAACAGTAATAAATTCCTGTTGTTTATAAGCCAACCTGTCTCAGGAATTCTGTTGTAGCACCATGAGTGGACTAGCAGACACTGTCTCTAATGAGACCCAAAGGACAGCAGCACAGAGAGGTCTTTCTGAAGAGTTTCCTGAGGGTCCTCATATACAGTACATCCCAGCCAGGGAGGTGGAAAGACACTGAGGCTCCTTGCAAAGCTCTCTCTGGAGACCATCAGACAATGCTAAACGAATAGGCAGGAAAAGTGGAGTAGACCAGGGTATCGGCAGAGGCACAGGGCCTCGCTCAGAGATATGTTAATGTTTGTCATAAGAAGGCATTTGCTTCTTCAGAAGGAGTCAGCCCTATGCACACAGATCTGAACAACGGAAGAAACTAACCATTATGTTTTCTTGAGTGCTGAGACTGCGGAGAAAAATCCCACCTCTACTCAGGACCTCTGTTACATGGGCAGGTGTCGAACTAGATCTCAAAGACCCTCCCATCTCTAGTTTTTGAAGCTGAATCTCAGAAACACCAATGGCAGACCAGAACAGAGGGTAGCAAATGAATGGGAGTTGAGGGTGGAAGTGGACAGAGAGGAATGAGCTTCCCCCAGAGTCACTGCTTCCTGAAAGACTTCCCTGGCCCCACCCCCAGGGCTCTCTTTTAGCCTCCCTTTATTACTTACCCAGTGCCCAGAGCAAGCCCTAACCCCTGGGTAGGGGGGTCATAGATAAAGTGAAGGAGCAAACTTCTGAGGCTGACTATTCATGGAGGATGTGAGCAGATTCTGGGTAAGCCCTATTGGACTGGGCTGACATGGATGTGGGTTAGTCTTGTGTGGACCTAGGAGGGGACACTGATGAAAGAGGAATCAAGACTGGGAAACTACCTTCTCAAAGCTTGGGGAGAGCTGCCTGGTTCTGGAGGTGATGGCAAGGGCAAGGCCCAGAGGCAAGTTATTGAAGTGGAATCCTGAATGCATGCCAAGTGTCCCTGAGGCCCAAGTCACAACTAAGGTTTGGAAGGAAGCATGGAGAATCGGGAAAGGACAGTGGAGGGGTCTGTGGTGACTCAGTATCCCCACAGTTCTGCCCCATGCTCATTCACCCTCCGGCAGTCAGTTGACTGTGCTCTGACTACCGGCAGGAGCTTCTCTGACCTGTTAGGAGCTACCAGAGTCTTTGGGGGCCTCCCCCCCTGTGGTGGTTTGAATAAGAACGGCCCCCATAGGCTCGTATATTTGAATGTTTGGTCATTAGAGAGTGGCGCTACTTGACAAGGATTAGGAAGTGTGGCCTTGTTGGAGAAAGTGTGTGACTGGAGGTGGGCTTTAGGGTTTCAAATGCTCAAGCCAGGCCCAGCCTCCGTCTCTCTCTTCCTGCCACCTGCAGATTTTAATGGAGAGCTCTCAGCTCCTTCTCCAGCACCGTGTCTGCCTGTGTGCCACCGTGCTTCCTACCATGCCAGTAATGAACGAAACCTCTGAAAGTAAGCAAGTCCCAATTAAATGCCTTCTTTTATAAGAACTGCTGTGGTCATGGCGTCTCTCCACAGCAATAGAGCAGTGACTGAAGCACCTCCTTCCATCACAGTTTTAGTTAACTGATTTTATTGCTCCATATGACCTATGAGGGTCAGCTTTGGACCTGGCACATACACTTGGGAAATATTCACCAGTGCAGGCATGAATGAATGATATTCCAGAAGTCGACCAGAGGCCAAGTGCTCCTTTCAGGGCCCCTTGGGGTCGACTGGCTGAGACTGGGTGGGTGGGGAGAAAAGGCAGGCCTTCTCCTGCCCTGCCGCCATTGCCCCTGTCTTCCATGTGGGTTCTGTAACTTAGATCCTGACCCACCAGAGAGTGAAACCTACACTTCGAGCAGCCGTGACTTCCAGTGATCCTCTCTCCGGCTTTAGGGCCAAGCTGCCATTGAGAAAAACCCATGAGATATTTCAGCCAGTCTGCCTTGCTTTGTGTCATACCGGGCCCATCCTCTGTGGCTAAGTGATCATCAGGGAGCTTGCCCATGGCTCATGACCCATCCCAGGCACCCAGATGAGCTGCATTCTCATTCTTCCTCCAGCTCGCACAAGGAGACAAAACATCCCCAGCCTGGTTTTATTTTCTCTCCTAAGCCCTTACCCTTTCCCAACTGGGGGTCCTTCTGAAATCCTAGAGGTCTGTTCCCAAGTGGAATGTTCCATACAGCGCCTGAACTGAGATTACAGTAGAGATAAATAAAAGATTAGCTTCCGAGTTTCAGGACTAAATAAAGGATCAGATTCTTGGTGATTGGAAGATAAAAGAAATGGGGGGGGGGTTGTTCATGGATGAACCTGTTCAGAAGCAGTTTGGAGCAGTGGGTGGGATCAGAAGCTCAGCTTTCCCTAGGTCCCTCTAAGCCACCCTCACTGCCTCCCCCATCCATCTAGTTTCCCTTGTGAGAAAAGAAGCACTGGCTAGGGTGGCAAGGAGCCCTAAAGGAGTCTGGGTCTAGTGTGCAGACAGCTGGGTACTGAGGGTGGGAGGCCCTTCCATGTGTGACATCCAGGGAACACTTCTCTTCAGCAAGAACATTCTCCAGAACATTCCTAGCCACCTAAGACCAAGCAAAAGCAGGCATGTGGCTCAGGCTAGGCTTCCTTTAACCCAAGTTTGATGGTGTCTTGCTTGTCCTAGGTCCTGGTGAACTTGTCATGAGTTAGCAAGGTTTGAAGACTCTCTGAGGCAGACACAGTAGGGTACCTGAATGGGGGGGGGAGGGGGACCATAGAAGAACTCAGGGAGAGAAAGAAATCAAGGTACTATCACAGGGATGGGGGCTGTATAGCAACCCGCGAACCACCAGCCAGTGTTCTGAATTCAGTGCTAAGAGACCAGAGGAATAGCAGGCTGTGCCCACCGAGCCCTGTTTCTGAAAGCAGAGAGTCGGTGTGGGTTCCTGTGATGGGAGTCATCTCCATACAGGCTACATTAGCACACACTGAAGCACCAGGTTAAGAGACTTTCATTTCTACCTAACACATGGGACTTTGCAAAGATCTCTGTTGAATGCAGAGAAGAAGGAAAAAAGTCCGGACATTACATTGCTTTTTACTTTCTACTTCTTGTTTTAGGGGCCATGTAGACAGCCAAATCAGCACACACACACACGCACACACACACACACACACACACACACACACCACACCACACCAGCCAGTCTGTTCTTGATTGTTTCTTCACAAGGAACATGATTTGGACTTGTGGGTCAAGTTGGGGAGAGTTATGCAGGACCCTCACAAGACAGCTGAGAATGAGCCTAGATCCTGGCACTTTCATTAGACTTGTGACCTTTCTGAGTGTGCCTCTCGGGCCTGAGTATAAGAGCTAAGAGCCTCTGTCAGCTGGGGACCAGTGTTTCAGGTAGCCAGCAGAGTTCGAGAAGCAGACACAACCATCCTTCCCTGTGTCTCCCTCCCTGGTGCAGAGACACTCAGAACTCCAAATCACTGTCTGATCCAACTCCTAGAAAGCAATGGGCACAAAGAGAGGCCCGCTCAATAGTGTTAGCTTCCACTCCAATCCTGAGCCCATGGTTCCAAAAGACTGCCTGCAGCAGGATTCCCAGGATGGCCTGTTGAAAATAGGATACCCAGGCCCCACCTCAGCCATACAGATGATCTCCTTGGAGGATTGAAATGTACATTCTGCAAGGACTCCAGTCACTAGCCTGATATTCCAGAAAGACTGAGTACCACTTCATTAGATATTCTGCATGGGTCTGTAGTTCCGTCTCTTTCTGCAGATTTAAAATTCTACTCTGTTGCTCTAGACCAGGCCCTGTTCTAAATGCAGAGGGCGTAGCTGTAACATGGAGGCCCCACCTACAAAAAGCTACAGTGATTTTGGTCTCACGGCAATGCTGAGGAAGAGAGCATGTGTGAAAACTCCCATTTTTACAAACTAGAAAATAGAGCTCAGGGAATGTAAGCCACTGGCCCAAGGTGACAAAGCTGTTACATACCTGGGTAGCTAGAATCAGTCAGACTTCTGCCCCCTGCCCTTCTCTCAGAGCGCCACCAGGTCTGGTAATAGAGCCACAGTGGCAGAGCTAAAAGGGTCCTTAGACAGCAAATAGCTCCAGAAATATCCGAGAGGCTCTGTCATTTCAACGCTAAGTGGTTGACAGTGATTGCCTCCATGTGTGAGGGAGGACTCGGTGCCACGTTCAGGATCACGAACGAAGATGCTGCAATTGATTAATCATGGTCTACGGTGGATGTAGAATCAGGAAGTGGCTGCATATGCACCCCATATGCACACTAGCCCAGTGTATGGACAACTCTCCTGTCTCACTGGTGAGGAAACTGAGTCTCAGAGAAACTGGCCTGGGGCAAGCAAGACTTCCGAAATTCTAGTTCAAAGCTCTTTACATTAAACAGCACTACCTTTTCTGTGCAGCCCAGCTGATTAGATGAGGAAATGAACCACTGAACCACGGGGTCAAGGAGCTCCCGGAGTTAATACCAAAAGTTTTTTGGAATTGAAAGGAGGAAGAAGAGGCTTAAAAGGTAGAGGGGCCAACCAGGAAGGTGAGCCCTCCCACTTCCACCCTTCCAAACCAAAGGGAAGACCCACCTTCTGAGCCCTCACCTGTCTCGGGCACTGTACTAAACACATGGACATGCTCATTTGATCCTTTCTGCTCCCCTGTGAGGAAGCTCCACTTTGAGGTGAGGTGACTTGAGTGTAGCTAAGCCAGGACAGACTCCCAGGTCTGTAGCTCCAGGGACTATCCTCCAGGGCTGTGCAGGGGGCCAGGAGGGGGGTGGTAGAACACGGGTTTTCAAGTTAGAAAAACCTTATTTTTGAATTCCAACTCTACCACAAATTTGCCTCAAGGTTTTGAGCTTTAATGTCTCCATGCCTTGGTTTCTTCATCTGTAAATGGAGGAAACAGGCCAGGTAGTGGCACACACCTTTAACCCAAGCATTTGGGGGAGGGGGCAGAAGCAAGCGATCTCTGTGAGTTCAAGGCCAGCCTGACTTACATATCAAGTTCTACGCTAAATAGGGCTACAAGGTAAGAGCCTGTCAGGGGTGGGGGTGAAAAGCAGGGTGTAGCTCAGTAGGTTGTTGTTAGGAGTAATAGACTCATATATGGGAAGTGCTCAGCCATGTGAGTGGTAGCTTCCACTCCTGCTGGCACCATGCTGCCCCAGACACATCACCTGGGCACCCTGCAACTACTGCTGGCCTGAATGACCTACGTGGAGGAGCCCCATTCTGGAGTTGTCTGTTCATTCTGCTTTTTCTCCAGAGGAGGTTAAGACTCGGAGCCCCATGTGTCAAAACATGCTAGAGCTGTGTAAGACACCAAGGAGGGGAGTCTTTGAAGACATTAGAACTGGCCGCAGACCTGGACTAAGAGCAGCTGCCACAAGATGGCAGCCTAAGGAGTAGGCTGGGGTTCCTGAGTCAGCCCATCCCTCTAGTCATGCTCACACCAGGCAGAGCAACCCTTCAGAGCAGGACACTGCCTCCGCTCTCTATTGACCTCATTAGGGGTCATCTGTATGGGGTGGTTGGAGTTTTAGCCCAAGAATAAGTGGGTCTTCCTGCTCTGTACTCTCTAGCGGCCATGAACAACCGATGGAGCCTCTGTTACATGCCTCTTTGTCGGAAGAAGAGTCCCAAAGAAAGTAGGTACGGTGACACACAAAATCTCAGATACTCAGGAGACTGAGACGGGAAGAGCAGGAGTTCCAAGCTATCTTAGGCAATGTAACAATTCCTTGCCTCAGGAGAAACAAAAATGGAGAGTTGGGATATGGCACATGCCTAGCATGTTTAAGGTTCTGAGTTTCAGTGCTAGTTTAAGAAAATATCTGCTTAAATAAACTTAAATAAAGAGTAAAGGAGACAACAAATAGCATTAGGTGCTGCGATCTATAATATATACACAAATAAGGAGCTGCCGGCTAGGGATGTTATGCTCTAGTTCATGTCTCCTGATGACATTTAGTCTGCCAAATACGTGGGTTCTAAACTGAGGCTTTGTTTCATAAGACAGCAGGAAAGGGAAGCAGTCTCTATTTTTCTTTCTTTTTTTAATTATTATTTTTCGAGACAGGGTTTCTCCACATAGTTTTCGTGCCTGTCCTGAATCTTGCTCTGTATACCAAGCTGGCCTCAAACTCACAGAGATCTGCCTAGCTCTGCCTCCCGAATGCTGGGATTAAAGGCGTGCGTCACTGCTGCCCGGCCATTTTTCTTTCTTTTCTTTCTTTTTTTTTTTCTTTCTTTTTCTTTAATCCAAATGAGTAGTGAACTTGGAAGGCCTGAGAACTTACTTCTAGTGGATTCCACACACAGGAATTCCTGGTACATCTCCTGTTGTTAAGTGCTGAGCCAGTGACTCCAACTCACAAAACCTTATATAATAACATGACTAGGATCATCAGCCCGTCTCACAGGTGAGAAAACAGGCTGAATCTTAAGGAAATTGCCCCCAAATTCTCACCCAGGAAGTGGCAGATCCAAGAAGTAAACTTAGTTTCTCTAATTCCAGACTTAATTCCTAACAACTTCTCAACTATACCTCTGCCCTTACTGTAGCATGAATCTTAAAAGGTCTTATTAATAAAAACAAACCCAGAGCCAGGTATTGGGTGAACGCTAAAAGATCAGAGAAACAGAACCAGCCACATCTAACCTCACCTCGCCAATTCCTCAGCTCATCTCATTTCCTCAATCTAGAAGCCTCTGTGTCCTTATCTGAATGGATCTCAGCAGAACTGCTGCTCAAAAGCCTAAAAGCGTAACAGGACCTTAGTTTCTGGTCCTCACGCCTTATATACCCTTCTGCTTCCTGCCATCACTTTCTGGGATTAAAGGCGTGTGTCACCATGCTTGGCTATCTCCAGTGTGGCTTTGAACTCACAGAGATCCAGATGGATCTCTGCCTCCTGAATGCTAGAATTAAAGGCGTGTGCTACCACTGCCTAAACCTATGTTTAATATAGTGGCTGCTCTGTTCTCTGACCCCCAGATAAGTTTATTAGGGTGCACAATATATCAACCACACCTCACCAAGCAAGTCCTGAGCACCCTGGCAGGCCAGGCAGATAAGTGGAGTGGAACTCCTGTGATTTCTACCTTAGGGAAACTTGGCTTCCCCTTGACAGCAAGAAAAGCAATAGGTTGCCATCCTAACGCTGGGGAGTTTCCTTGGGGATGCACCTTAGGATAGGAAGATCTGAAAGAGGACCTGGCATCAAGAGCCTTCCCTTCGAGTCTTCTCCATCTCCCACTCTGCTAGAATCCCAAAGACTCCTTTTCATGACCTTTCTCTGGAAGAAGGGATATGCTAAGACTGGGCTGTTCTGATGACAGAGACAGCATGATGTAATCTTGACTTGACCCATGAAGCCATGGTCCAGAGTTAGCACAATCTGTCACCCTCAGCAGGAGCCAATATGAAGTAGGTTTGGAATCATCATGTTTCTCCCTATGAACTGCTCTGACCAAGAGAAGCACTTTCAAAGGGCAGTTCAAGAAAATGCTGTTTTCTATTTTCCCTTTGCAGAGAGCCAGGCGTCATCAAATTAGTTTTCCCTTTTTGTTAGCTCCATTATTGCAGAAATAATGTGAAACTGGTTTTATAATTCATTCCCCAAATAAAGATGCCTACCAAGAAAGTAAACAAGAGCTTGTCAGGGACACACACAAGTGTATGTGCACATGTGCATGCCCTGCTGTGTGGCTGGCTCTCATCTCAGAGCATTTGGTTCCCTCAGATCTCCTCATTCAACCTTTACAGACAACTGCCTGCACCCCTAGACTGTGTGGAACACACAGTCATCTGAGCACATTGCCACCAATTTCAGATTGAAAAGTAGCATATGGATAACCCTCAAATCAACTGAAAGTGGAAAATCAAGTTATTAATTCAGGAATTATTTACTGCCTTAGGGAAACTTGGCTTCCCCTTGACAGCATTAATTCATGAATTCAGCACATATTTACTGAGTATGAGGTAAGATGCTGAGAATATGTAGCTTCTAGTCCCTGCCCTTACACAAGATATAAACTAATGGGCTGACAGATGTAAGCCATCATGTAAGCATGAATGAACTGCCAAATATATAAATCAATAAACAAAGATGGTGGTGTCTTAGCTAGAGGCATGGCAATTCAGACGGAAGTGAAGAGGACAAGGATGGACATGGTTGTTTTGTTTGTTTTTGTTTTGTTTTTTGGGGGGTTTGGGGGTTTTGTTGTTGTTGTTGTTGTTGTTTTGTTTCGTTTTGTTTTGTTTTGTTTTGTTTTTTGTTTTTTCCAAGACAGGGTTTCTCTGTGTAGTTTTGGTGCCTGTCCTGGATCTTGCTCTATAGACCAGGCTGGCCTCGAATTCACAGAGATCCACCTGCCTCTGCCTCCTGAGTGCTGGAATTAAAAGTGTGTGCTACCACCACCCAGCCGGATGGACATGTGTTTAACGGGTGTCAAGAGAACAGGTACTGAGGGCCATTGGTGACAGACAGAACAGTGAGGGAGAAGGAAGGGTCCAGCATGAGTCCTGATGGTATTCACCAGGCCCAGGTTGGGCTGGAGACAGTCTGCAAGGACACTGGGTGCTTGGGTGCCATCCAAATAAAGATGTCAGATGAGTCACAGTATGAATAGATTGAGGTTCCAAGGAATCATACAAGCGAGAAATGGGAACCTGGAAGTCAGGTGATGATAGAAGTCCTTGCTGTGGGTGAGTCCAGTTGGGGAGAAGATGGAATAAGCCAGTGGTTGCTGTGGGATGGTCTGTATGTCCAACATGTTGCTTATTGGTCAATAAATAAAACACTGATTGGCCAGTGGTCAGGCAGGAAGAAGTATAGGCGGGACAAGGAGGAGAGAATTCTGGGAAGTGGAAGGCTGAGGAGACAGGCAGGATGTCTTTGCAGTTAAGAACACTTGGAGCTCTTGCAGAGAACCTGAGCTTGAAAACTCTAGCTACAAGTGGTCCTCAACCTATGAGTTGTGACCCCTATGGGGAGATCAAATGACCCTTTCACAGGGGTTGCATATCAGATATCTTGCATATCAGATATCTACATTATGATTCCAAACAGTAGCAAAATTACAGTTATGAAGTAGCAAAGAAATATTTTATGGTTGGGGGCGTCACAACATGAGCAACTATATTAAAAGGATACAGCATGAGAAAGGTTGGGAACTGTGGTTGATATATTGTGTACCCTAATAAACTTATCTGGGGGTCAGAGAACAGAACAGCCACTAGATTAGACATAGAGGCCAGAAAATGGTGGCACACACACCTTTAATCCTATCACTAGGGAGGCAGAGATCTATCGGGATCTGTGTGAGTTCAAGGCCACACTGAGACCAGAGCCAGGCGTGGTGGCACACACCTTTAATCCCAGCACTTGAGATCTCTTGTCTTTGCTTGGGAAGGACATATGCCTTTAATCCCAGGAAGTGATGGCAGGAAGCAGAAAGGTATATAAGGCGTGAGGACCAGGAACTAGGGCTTTTAGGCAGTTCAGCTGAGACCCCTTCCAGGTGAGGACTCAGCGGCTTTTAGTCTGAGGATTTGTGGAAACAGGATCAGCTGAGGAGTTAGCAAGGTGAGGTTGGCTGTGGCTTGTTCTGTTTCTCCGATCTTTCAACTTTCACCCCAATATCTGGCCCCGGGTTTTTGTTTTGTTTTGTTTTGTTGTTTTGTTTTTTTTTTTTTAATAATAAGACCATGTAAGATTCGTGTCACAGGGAACCACTGGGTTAATCAAAGCATCGGGTACAGAACTGAGCCTTAGAAAGCTTCACCACTGAGATGCTAATGGCATCTCCCAGCCACCCCAGTCACTTGCCATCAGTTGTTGCTGTGATTCCCAGCTCTGCTATTGCCTGGTGTGTCTCATGACCTGGACACCTAGGCTGTCTGTGCCTTGGTCTCATACATCCCTCTGCAGTATTTGATCTCTCGCCTTTACCACCTTCCTACCCATGCATAACCCTTGCCTCAACACATCCTCCACTTCCAACCCGCAGCACCCTCACCCGCTCTGTGAATGGGAACAGAGTTTCTGTACCAGCTGGTTGTCTTATGAGGGGTTCCCAGGACTGGGTGCTCTTTGAACCAGCCAAAGTGTTTAACAAGGTGCTGGTTCCCTGGCCTCACCTGGAGATGCTGATGGAATGAAACTGGGCGGCCTAGGCGGCAGGGGATTTCTCAAAGCTCTCCTGTAGCGTGCACGGGGCAACAGGGTACACAGTCACAAGTTTACAGCCAGGAAAGCTGGAGTCACCAAACTTGGCCACGTGTTTCCCTGACTTTGTCCAAGGCTCTGTGACAGGAAGAACCTCTCCAACAGTGTCATCAGTAGCTCCAGCTGGACTCTTCCCAGAAAGAGATGCCTGTTCCAAAACCTTAGTGGAAGGGCATCCCTTGCCTCAGAACTAGAGATCTGTGAGAGGCTGGGAGCCAGGCTGTGACGTCAAGCAACCTGTCTCAATTCCTCCTTCCCACGCCTTGGGTTTGGACTACCACTGAAACTCCCTGAGCCTCATTTCCCTTCTTTGTGATGTGTAGTGCAAAACTGTCAGAAGAGGTACTTCCTGGGGTCTCTGCCTGCAATACCTGTTCATAGGAAACTATCAGTAAAGTGTTACAAGTAGAAGTCTTTTTAAGGTACATTTATTTTTATTTTATGTGTATGGATGTTTTCGCCTGCATATGTCTGTGTACCACATGCATGCAGTGCCCACAGCAGCCAGAAGAGGGCATCAGATTACCAGGAATGGGAATTACAGATGCTTGTTAGCCACCGCGTGGGTGCTGGGAACTGAACCCGAATCCTCCGCAAGAGCGCAAGAGCGACAAGGGCTCTTAACTGCTGAGCCATCTCCCTGGGCCTATAAATTGAATTTGTATCAGCGTCAAGGTTTCCCCTATGTGCTATGGGCTCCCTCTTTCTTCTTCTACTCTTCCTTTCTTCTCTGGACACTCCTTGCCTCCCTAAAATGTTGAATAAACAAATGTAATAGATATATTCAACAGTAAAAGTAACAATAGGGTGAGCAGCAAGGCTTAACAGGAAAAGGCACTTGCTGTCAAACCTGACAAACTGAACTGCCTGGAGTTTGATCCCTCATTGGAGAGAGAGAATCAACTCCTTCAAACTGTTTGTCCTCTGACCTCCACATATACACTGTGACATAGACCACCTTCACACACACACAAATATTTTAAGCAGGGGGGCGGGAAAGGTAACAATAACTATGCTCATGTATCACAGTCTTTGCTAGCTGTTTAGATCCTGGTACAGATACTCACACCAAAAGCCAGAGGAAGTGATTATGTCATCCTGTTCTTGGAGTGATAGTTTAGGAAATAAAGATGCCCAAAATAACACAAGAGGCAATGACAACCAAAGATCTTTAAGATAGAATCTTTTCTTCCCTTTGTTAACTTACCAGTCCTCTTGTGTACTCAGAAAAACAGAGTCTTGATTCGCCTGACAGGAGAAAATTGTATAATGCCACAATTCCCACAGGATCCACAGGGGTACCTGTTTTAATTTGCATATGAAGTGTCTCTAGTGATGACACCATTTTGGAAGGTTCTGGAAACTTTGGGAGTGGGACCCAGCTAAAGAAAGCAAATTACTGGGGGAAGGCCCTTGGGGTTCCTGGCCACTTCCTGTCTTCCTTCCTGCTTCCTTGGTTAGCCCAGTAGTGAAGAGCTCTCCTCAGGCACACCTTGTGCCACCATGATGTCCTTCCCAGGTGCACACAGACAGGCAACCAAGGACTAAATTCTCTGAAACCATGAACTAACATGAATTGTTCCTCCCCTAAGTTGAGAGAAATAAATAACACAATACGCAAAACATGCTTTGGGCCAACCTCTAAGAATCCCGAGTCCAACTCCAGCCAAAGAACTCTAGCTCCCATCTACTGAAAAAAAAAAAAATCACCAGTTTCACAGATGAAAAATTTCCAATTAGTTGGAGGTAAAACCCTCCCTTCCTCTCAGAACGCACAAAGACCCATGGCCTTCCGAATTCAGAGCTTGCATCACTACAGCAAACCACCATTTCTACAGCCCCAGGGGTGCTTCCTCTGCCTGGTGGGCCACTACTAGGGTACAAAGAGGAGGTCCAAACCCCACAGACTAAGAGGTCCCCATGCCCTGTGTGTCCTCCATTCCTGGGTCATTCTTATCGACCCGACTAGCCACAGTGTCACAGAGAGCATGCTCGCACTGAGAGCCAGGTCACCTCGGGCTGTGTGTTTATTTTCCTTCCTAGACACATGGGTGACTTGGTGTTTGAAAAGCTCCAACGTGGCTGGAATGAGAGTACATAAGAGAATGGACAGTCACCTCGAGGAGGCCTGCTGGTGATTTGGAATGTCCTTTTAGGAGGCTTTTTAATAAACTTTGTTTGTATCTGCCTTGATGAGGAACACATTTGCCTGGGACCGTGCAGGGATGTTTGGCTTCGAGGCTTCCCTTTCTTGGCCTTAGAAGTTCTTGGTGGCAGTGGCTGCCTGCAGGCCCTTGGGACTCCCCTGTGGAGCACTGACCTGCCTACAGCTTTGTCCCAGTAACTTTAGTCCTGCTATACTCCTGGCCCTGATGGCTCTGATAAACTCCAGAGCAAAAAAAAAAAAAAAAAAAAAAAGCCCAGGGTGAGATGGTTTGAGAGGTCAACAGGAAAAAAGGTCCCGTTACCTTTTTCAGAAGCTTCCAGACCCAACACTGGGATTTGTTTTCTCAATGTACCCAGCAATGCATTTGGCTCCTGTTCTTCCAGTCTCCCTTGTCCAGACTCTTGGCAATTCTGGGAATTAATTTTAGTATCTTACACACATATACACAGCAGTTTCTGGCCAGGGACCCTTGTTATAAAGGAGAAGACAAGAATCAGATGAGCATGCATGTAAGTTTAGCACACAGTAGACTGGGATGGAAGGACTGTGAGTCCAAGGCCAGCAAGATGTGGGGGAGGGGAGAGAGAGAGAGAGAGAGAGAGAGAGAGAGAGAGAGAGAGAGAGAGAGCACAATAACTGACTGTCTTTTTCAGACTCTCCACTTGAGATAGTTGCCCCTCAATGTCTGCTGCTGTTCATAATATTCTGTTTGGAACAAAAGAAAAAAGTAATAAGGATGAACACTCTGTCCCCAGCGCTCACAATCTAGGGAATGAAAATAGCGACCGACCGTACTCTGGGGAAAGGGTGGCTACCCTCCTGTGCTGACTCATTCCCATCTGGCTCTGGGGTGCCCAAGGCAGAACGTAGTGTAAGTAAAACAGTTCAGCTGGCTGAGATTGTAGTTAGAGAAGGGCAGAGGCAGCCAGGCACAGCTCCAGCTCCTTTATTCACGGTGACATCCATTTGGTCCAAATGTACTGAGTGTCCATCTCGACTGACACATTTGATATAAATAATTGCACCTGGAGAAGAGTGACTAGCAGGGGACAGTCAGAAGCACACGACCTTGGTCTTGTTCACTAAGACCAAAGCTGAACCTGGCTGGGGTCAGGAAAGTGCAAGGAAGACAGAGTCTGCCCCCTTCTGCCCATCATACTCTGCAGTCATACAGGGCTTGCGTTTTATACTCAGCTCTGCTCCTTCCAGGATGTGTGACCAGGAAGGGGGGGGGGGATGGGGATGTTACCGAACCTCTCCTTCACCTCAGCTTCCTCATCTGGAAAATAGGAGTGCTTTCCTTGTTAATGCTTTTCCTTGGTTTTATGGTTAAAATAATATGTGATGGATGCATCAATGCCATGAAGAGAATCTGGGTAATTTGGTAAACGCCAAAGTTGGGGGTGGGGTGAAGAGGAAAGGTTGGGAAGTAGGAGAGGCATGTTTACTGTCCCCAGGTATGGAAGGGTAACAGGCTAGGAAAAGACAGAGATAGAGAGGAGCTAGAAAAGAATATAACTCACCACATTGTAAGCAGTGAGCTGTTAGTAAATAGCGAATATCAATTCTTTCTTGAGACAGGGTCTTACTATGTAGCTCTGGCTGGTTTTAAACTCATGATCCTCTTGCCTCAGGGCGCGCGCGCGCGCGCACAGTGCTGGAATTACAGATGTGTGCCACCACATCTGACTACCTTTTTCCTCTAATCACCCTCACTATCCATGGATGTAGTTAATAGATTGTCTCCTTAAATTCTGAGGAAGAAAGAGAGTAAAGAATTTTGGTCAGATGTCCATAATCCTTTCTTTCAATTCAAAAGCGCCAAGAGGAGAGAAAGCTGGGTATGTGAGCCCTCTGTGGTCATTTTCATGTTATGAAATCCGAGAGAATACTACCATGCTGGTAGACATGGGGCCTTGCTTCCGGCTCTGCAGGAGCCCCCTCCCAGGCTGTAGCCTACAGCACCTCCCTCCTGATGCCATCCTGGAGGGGCGGCCAGATATGTGGTATAAAAACACAGCAGTTGCCCATTTCATAACATCACGTGTCCAAATAAATGAAGCTGTTGACTCAGGCTGATTAGATGAGGAGCCTTTCCTAAAAAGCAATCCACGTGAGGCTAAGAAAAACAGGATTCTTGGAGGAATTAGGGCACTAATCCCCTGCTTCCCCAGCCCTGGTGGAGCTGGGGTGGGGGAGCCTCCAGAGATGGTGTCAGGAGCTGGCTAAAGACTGCATTTCTCTCCTGCTGCCTGCCTCCAGGCTGGTGAATCTTGCCTGGGCAGGAGGACTCTGATCTCTATGAGGCTTCAATGAGGCCAGGAACCCTGAGCTGCAGCCAGGGTTAGTGAAGGAACCTCCAAAGCCTCTCATCACCCCAGTGAGCTTTTTATTAGATCTCAGAAGGTGCAAGCTGTAGCTGCTCGGCTTTATGCTCCTAGTGAAAACTAACAGATTAAGCTGGATTTACAAGATACATGTCTTCACTCACGGCTACACACACCCCACAGAGCATGCAAAAGAAAGAACAGAAAAAGCAGAAATGGGCATACAGTAAGGCACCTTCAGAGTGGCTAGCCATATCACCAAGGCACAAACAATGTCCTGCACTCACAGCTCCCATTGCAGGTACAATGTCCTGCACACACAGCTCCCATTGCAGGTACAATATCCCAGGGATAGTGTTGATCTAATGCTTGCCCAAGCTTCACAGATGCTAAAGCCAAGGCAAGTGAGCAAAAAGCATGATGGGCTCTGGAGGGAGACCTATTTTGAAAGTAGAATCCTCTGGGCATACTGCCCAGCCTCTCTGAGTCTCAAGATGCCTCTTCTTTACATGGGAAGAGTTATCTTATTGTTGCTTCATGTGAGTTTCTTTGAAGACTGAATCAGGAACCACATGAACAGGACTTGACCCCTTGCTGTGTCCATTGCCCATGATGCTTGTAGGGCTAGCCAAGAGTAGGGAGGGCTGGGGCCCCACTTGAGCTAGGGAAACTTATCAACTGCAGAGGTGAGGCAGTCTGTGGGAAGAGGCCCGGGAACTTTCAACTAAAAACGCATTCAATTATATTGTTCAAGGAAGACTCCCAGGAGGCACTAAAATTCCAGTGGATGTGAAAGGGATCTGGATAATGGAGGTAGAGGACAATAGGAAGCAGGGACAGCAAAAGCAAAGTGGGAGCCAGAAAAGAACTTAGCGATGACAGAAAAAAAAAAAAAAAAAAAAGCCAGAGACCACAGAGTCTGAAGCAGGGCCAGCCGGAGAAGAGTCTATCATGGTGGGGAAGACAGGCAGGACAAGTAGCTGTGTACCCATCGAGAGAACCAAACGGGGTCCCCAATACCAAGGTTGAACAGGAAGTTGTGCATCAAACTTCCCCCTCATTGACTCCATTCATAGCCAACTTGGTCCAGCTCCTTGCTCTTGTCTATTCAGTTCCTACTATTTCCAGGGCTGGCTAAGGGCTCCCTATCTTGTGCCCCCGTACATACCCACCAACTCACCTTCCCCAAAGAACCCTCTCAGTGAGAAAATAACTTTAGAGCCAGAGAGGGCTTAAGCAAGCCACTGACTTCAATGCATCTGGATATGCATATTGGCACCTGTGTAAAATGAGAAACTATCTGCTCCCGTGACTGTGATGAGGATGAGGCAAGACAAGGCATCTGGGTACCTGATCCACAGCTCTCAGTGAATTTTAAGCCATTTTTCACGGAAGGGCCTTCTCTCCATCCTATGAAACCCTGACTGTCTTCCTTCTTCCTTACACTTGCAGGTATAGATGCCCCATTGGGATGACCTCTGGCTTAACCTAAGCCCTCACGGAGACCCTCAGACCTGACATCACATGGCTTGGTGGTATTTCCAGCACCACAGGTTGCACTCTTGGAAGGCATGTCTGGCCATCCCCTCTTGGGGACAGAGAACACTCCACCTTCTCCCACACATCCTTTGCCCATAAGGTAAGCTGAGCACTCTGCCAGAAGTCACTGCTCAAATACCTTCCAGGGCCCAACAGGTCACATGAATGAGGCAGAAAGTCTTGCTCATGCACTAGAGGATGGTAGCACCTAAGGCAGACTGGAGAACCAAGATGTGTGTCACTCGGCCTGTTGAGTGACAAAGGGGAGAGGCTCTTCAGAGACCGAAGAAGTCCTGGATCACTTTCTCAACAGGTCACCACAGCCAACCAGCTCCCCTTCTCTGCACTGCAGGGGTACTGTCGGCAAAGACCATCAAGCCTATCCAGGTGGCTGGCAAGCTCTGATGAAGATCAAACACATCAGCTCTTAGGAGAGCACTTTGAAAGCCCGAGGCTCCACAGAGGCCTGGGGGACTGTAGTCAGAAGTTCTGACGTTTTCCCAAACCAGCCCCCAAATCTCAGATGATCATGAACAGGTGTATGAGGAGGGGAGCTTAAAAGGCCCCTGCTGCCCTGCTGGGAGCTGCCTCCTATCTCCTCGGGATCTCCCACTGGCCCTGGCTCTGCAAAGGGATGGTAATTGGGTCCCTCTGGAAAACAGCAGAAGGGGCTTAGGGCAGCTGGAGGCGGCAGAAACCCTATCCCCTCCAGAGCCCTGACATTCTCACATCAGCCGAGCCTGTGCTTCCAGCCTCCTAAGACCACCTGGCCTCTCTGTCCTCCCTGTTCCCATGGCTCCCTACAGCCTTCCCCCCACACAGTGATTGGCAGAGGCCAGTGGCTAGCAGAGGCCAGTGGTTGGAGATGCCATCTTCTCTCCAAGGTCCTGGTGGCAGCTGCCAAATGGCACAATGACCTCTTCCAACCAAAGATCCAGCCTCACCCTCACCTCCTGGGGGGGACACCTGTGCTCCAGTCTGACCTCAGACAGTGAAGCCAGGTGTCCCGGTCACCAGGACCACAGGCTGCTTGTGATCAAGTGTGATTGCTGGCTTCACATCAAAGATAATGTGATTATTGCCAAGGCTCAGGCACCTGCTCCTCACCCAACACTTTCCAAGATCCCCCAGCAACTTCAGGAGACAGTGTTTTCATTTCTGCCTTTTAGATGGGGACGCTGAAGTGCAGAGAGGCCAAGGGACAGAAACAGAACCCACTCTTGATCTATGAGAGCACTCTTGATTTATGCAAACAACATGCTTTTGCTAGCAAAAAAAAAAAAGCCTCATGTGCTAGAACTTACACATTTCTTTTAATTTTTTTAATTAAAAAAAAAAAAAAAGCCTGCTTGAAAGCTCCAGGTCAGAGAGAGACCCTGTCTCAAAAAAGAAATGATGAAGGGCAGCATTTAACTCTGCCATTCTGTGAGCTGAGATGAATGCATATTCTTATGAAGTATATCTCCCCATCAATGTGTGAAATGGGAATGCCACTATTTTTGTAGACTACAAATGGCTCAGCAGGTAAAAGCACTGGCTGCACAACCCTGCCAACTTCCAAAACCCATATAAAGGTGGAAAAGAAGCAACTCCACAGGGTACATGTGACAACACACACAACAATAATAATGATTTTTAAATAAAATAATAAAGAAAACTAGACAATCCTGAAGAACAGCATTCATGGTTTTTCTCTGACCTTCACACACGTGCATACACACCCAAAAACAGCCAAAGAAATACCTGAGTGAGACAAATGAATGGTGGCAATGCCGTAAGAGAGCCATGTCAGGAGCCATGTCATGCCTGATCCTGGGTCGGAAAAGACTTCTGGAGAAGTGTCCGTTAAGCTGAGCCCTAAGTCTCTGCCTATAAGAGTCAGGGGGGTCGCCCGGTGGTGGTGGTGGTGGTGGCAGCGGCGGCGGCGGCGCACGTCTTTAATCCCAGCACTCGGGAAGCAGAGGCAGGCGGATCTCTGTGAGTTCGAGGCCAGCCTGGGCTACAGAGTGAGTTCCAGGAAAGGCGCAAAGATACACAGAGAAACCCTGTCTCGAAAAACCAAAAAAAAAAAAAAAAAAAAAAGAGTCAGAGGGCAGCCTCAGGCCCTAGGGTCAGATCATTCTCATTGGGAATATGTATCATCCCTGATCACTAGCCATCCTTTCTCTCCTGACCTTTCACCTACTTATCATTTTAAATAAATGTATTCTGTGTACCTCCTTATCCCACCCAATTAGCTGCAGGGCAGCCGTTACACCTCTACCCATGTCAAAAACAATAAAAAAAATATTCGTATTAGCTCTAGGGTAAGATGCACCCAAAAACTGAACATAGCTCAGGTGTTCAACAGCAGGAAATGGATAAACTAGGTGCGTTGTAGCCCAACAATGGAGTACTATTCAACAATAAAAACAACTACTGATTGGTATACACACAGCACGTATTAATCAGTATTCTTCAAAATCCAGCTGAAGGGAAGAAACCTTGCCAAAGGGAGAGGGCCTGGTGAGAGACTGTTTATGTGATTTTCTATTGCAGAAAAAAACTAATCTGTGGGCAAATATCAAGAGTGATTCTCTCCAGGATGGTACAGAGACTTGTCTACAAAAATAGTGGCATTTCCATTTCACACATCGATGGGGAGATACACTTCATAAGAATATGCATTCGTCTCAGCTCACAGAATGGCAGAATTAAGATGGATTCATTTGTGCCTAGAGAACCATTAGACAGATATTAACTCCAGTCACCAATATTCATGATGAACTATTTAGGAGTACAGTGCCTGAAGTTTACAATGGACTGTATCGTGAAAGGCAGAGGGATTGGCCTGGGAAGGTGAAGGTTCTCACTGCACAGACCTGACAGCTTTAGTTTGGGGGACAGATCAACAGAAGGCTAGACAAAGAATACATCTATGATAAAGTGAATTTAGCAAAATGATGATTGGAGGTATGATGTGTGTTTGACATGTGATGGATTGTGTTTGGAGATGTCCATGATGAACATCTGGAGCTATCACTGTTTAAGGACTCCCTAAAGTTCTACATTCAGGGGAGTTAGGAAAGCCTGTGTTCAAATCCTGACAAGGCCATTTCCTCCTTGTGTGATCTGGGATGAGATTTAAACTTGTGAAGCCTTGGTATCTGAATGCATGGAAGGAAGTTGATAAATGACATCTCTGTCCAGAGAGCTTGTGGGGATGAGAGACCAGCATACACAGAGGGCTTGCAAAAGTTCAACGTGACCTGAAGCTGTAAAAGAAATAGTCTTCCATTATAGACTCACAGAATGACTAAATTGATCTCTCAATGTCTCCCTTCCTTCCTCCCTCTTTTCCTTCCTTCCTCCTTCCCTCCCTTTCTCTCTCTGGGTGTGTGATGTATCAGTGTGTGTGTGTGTGTGTGTGTGTGTGTGTGTGTGTGTGTGTGTGTATGGACAGGTACATTTCCCTGTGCATGAATATATGGAAGCCAGTGGTCAATGCCAGGTATTCTTCCCTATCTCTCTTCATTTTTTTTTTGAGACATCTTATTTCTCTCACTGACCCTGAAGCATGTTGTTTCAAATAGACTGGCTAGCCAGCATGCCTCCCTGGGTTCCACACCCCAACCCCAGTGCTG